>JACGDI010003518.1:41563-54049 GCA_014898725.1 Jacaranda copaia | reverse complement strand
CACTTGGATAAATTCACACCACTATCAGATTATAAATCAGACCAGCACCACCCCGCTTAAGGTATTGCAAATACACTATTTACTATACACTCTCTAAATATTCTCCATCTGACCGGAAACCTGACTTGAGCGTCGGAGTGCCTTAGCCGGGGCACCTTGGCTAATTTACGTTTGTTCTTGTTGCAGATCTCAGGCCCAATATCATTTTAATTCACTGGAGTTCCGGACCATCAAGCTCTTTGCAGCATCAATTGTAAATGTATATTGTATTATGTTCCTTTTCTTCTTATTATTATTTCACATGCTTGTAACTAAGTGCACATTGTGCTATAAACGACGTTATAAAAATTAGTTTGGCCATTATTGAGTTCATTATCCTTTTGTCTTCAAGTTGGCAATGGCTTATTTTATTCTTCCACCACCATTCCAACCAAATACGGAAATTCAAAATATTTTTCTTGTTAAAACTTAAAGTCCAAACACAGAACAAATGTTCCTAACATTGTAACTTTCAAATGCAATGACTATCCCACTTGAAAATGCATTCATCATATCAGTAAACTTTTCTCACTCTCAGTAATGCTGTAATGTTTTCATCATAACAAGATTCAGTGGCATAACCACTGCTTTTCCTCAACTGAATAATATGCAACAAAATTGCAGTGAGGTATACAAAATCTACAAGCAAATGAAAGAATAAAATAACCTAAAACTTTGGTTTCACCTCCACCAACAGACAATTCTGGCCTAGATGTTTCTTTGAATATTTCTCCTGTGTAGAAGAATATAATAGCAGCATCTTTTGAACAATATCCAGCAAGTAAGTCTATCTATCTACTGTCCGTGCTGTTAACAAGCGCAATGAGCTCAACATTTTCAGACGCCTGGTTTTCAGCATCTTCTTTTGAACGCAAAACTTCATCTGGGAGTACAGAAGAGTTGGGATCTGCTTTTGGAATCAAAAACAGCAAAAAAAGTGGGCTGATCCTCAGTATGTTCCTTATCAAGACAGCTAGCCAGAAGTTGTCGAACTCTGTCCTGGTGACTTTCAGAATGTGAAGTAACAATCCTCCTAACCATGATGAAGTGAGAAGTCCAGCATTATCAATCGACATGAGCAAGGCAAAAAAGGTGCCCTCAATTCCAGGTGGGCAGAGTTTTGAGCTCAGAACAAGAAGTGGCATCCATTTGAGCCGTCCGATCATGTGGGACACACTTGTATCAATCACCACAAAGAAAAAATCAGGAATCCCAAATGTTAAGTTCCAGCGCAGCACCAGCACCAAATCCAGCATTCCAGAGAGACAAAATAGCATCTGAACCCAGAAGAGTAGATCACGGAAAGGGTAGTTCTTTAATCCATATTGATATAGTATAGCCCCCAGAAGAGAGCCTATGGAGCCAACTGCCATGATATAACCAATTATTTCCTGTTTTAGTTGCAAGAAAGGCAGTTAGTATGTAGGTTATATGAATTAGTAGTAATATCTTGAATCACTTGAAATCTAATGCACTAGCATCTTTTTATATGACTCGAATCCAAAAATTGATGCAATTGTGCAACTCAGTGTAAGCCCTTTTGATATTTATACATTGACATTGACAGTTATTACACTGTAGCGAACAAAGCCAAGAAACAAAATTTGCAAAACTTGATATTGATTTTCTTCACACGGTAAATTGTTTACTTGTTCTGCATTAATAGGTCAAGCATAAATAATAACTGAATGTATGATGTATCATTTACCTCTCTAAATAAACAAGTGTAACATTTGATTAGATGTTTGGATGTAATTGCCCTTATCCCCCAAATAAGATCATTGCAGCATATGAGAAACACATTTGACAACACATGAAATGTATCCCTTTCCCCACCAAGTTTTTTGGGGAAATCTCAGAATTTTTTTTGGTGTTTTCTATCTTACATTTTCATTCTGTCCTCTTTCTTTTCTTTTCTTTGGGGTGGGGTATGGGGAAGGGGATGCCCCTACTAGATATCTACTAGATCTACAAAACAAAAGATGTCTTCGAATAACAGGATAAGGTGGCTCTATTATTTGTTTAACAGGCATCATATCACTTTAACTCCACCAAGTATAGGTTTATCAGTACTTACTCCAAGGTCATTCAAAGTATGAGGATCCTCTTCTTAAATACCTCTCCGTGAAGGCTAAACTATTTGTTAACAAGCTGATTCCAAATTATTTCAAGTTAAAGATTAAACAAAACAACAACGGAAGATCATATAGACAACAGGTTATTGGCCAAGGGGACTGTAGAATCCAATTGCTTAATTCTTTTCTTTACTCATTTTTTGCAATGCATTTAGTTGTCTTATTGACGTTTGTTTCTTCGCACAAAGACATGCTGTAATTTTACCTGAAAGGTTTATCATGTTTCAAACTCAACCGAGGAAAAATGCCAGATTTGTAGTAGAAATGCAATTCGTTTTCTGTTGTACAGTATTAGCCATTCTCATCTCAGAACATCTTTCACGAACTCAGAACAGTTTTACCTTAGAAAACGATGGACCATCCTTTGAATCTGTGACCCAATAGAACATCCCCTCAGAGATATATAGACTCAACGAAAAAGATAAGTACATGTATAAACACGGTCTCCACACATCTGGGGTTTTCAATGTCTTCCACATAGCTTTACCAGCATCGAGAAAATTCTGGTTGATCTGATTCCAAGAATCAAAGTTAATTTTTTTTTTCCTTGATAACCCCAATATGTAATAGGAAGGTATAATTACCTGTTCATAAGCAAAATTGGATGTCCGAGGTTCCTTGAGCAAAACACCAACTAAAAATACCAGTGCAGATGGTATTATCAACAAACCATATACACCCTTTAATTCAAAGAGGAAACAAAAAGATCAGAAAAGTCCACATTTTCCAAAGCTTTTAATTTCTATAACGATGAGGATTTTTTCTGGAGCAATGGGAAGAGCTAACCTGGGGACCAATTAAGTGAACAAAGATACCACTGATAGAGTACCCCACAAGTGACCCAATTGAAGAGCTCAAGGCACATAAGCTTTGCATGTCAGCTGCTAGGGAAGGATGGTTGCCGCTTTTCTGTGCCACACATGCATCGACAGTTACATCTGCAACTGCAACGCTGGCACTTGCTGCTGTCAATGAAAGCAATGCTAATACTATATGCAGCCCGTCGTGCAGTGATAAGAAAAGCATGGCAACAATTCCCAGGGAACCTGTAAAAGGAAAATTTATTGAACATTTGTGAGTTATTTTAACAAACTTCACAACTCGCAATTAAGGAACAATTATTTACACAAGAAACATTTCTGATGGTAGTCGGTCATGAGGAGATTTTAGGGGGTAATAAGTTCTTAAAATTTTGCAATGCCTCCTATAATTTGTGATGAGAGTTACAGAAACAAAGAAGAGACGTGGAAGACAAGAGAAGATCAATACTTAGTTTTCTAAGAAACTTCCCTTCATCTAGGTACTCAATCTTGAGGAATCAAAGCTGCCATATTATGTCTCTCTAATAAATACATTTAGGCATACTATACATTTCATAGAAATTCATGTTTGAATATTCAGCTATTTTAACTTCAGAACACTTGTTTGTGTTTGTCTTATTAGATTCAGATTCTTCACCAATCCCCAGAAAAAACCTTACTTCCCAGATTCTCTCATCTGATTCCAATTTCAAAACTAGTGCCCATCCCTACTCTTCTTAATTCAGTTGGATCCATTAATCTGTAACATCACTTACATCATTACATGGGATGAAGATGGACGCATTCTGTTCTTCTACCCAACCGAATTTACTTAGATGTAATTTTCTGTGTCAAGATTATAGTTGTAGCTGACAAGGTATCTGAAAAACACACTCTACTCTTTGACCATAATTCTCCTCAATTTACGGGCCACCAATACCTAAGCATTACAGGAGAACACAACAGTGGATTCTTAGAGGGCACCAAGAGACTTTCACTATACTAATCACCAACTAAACTGAAAGTTGTATTACCACAAAAGCGCATGCTACCTTAAGATAAGCTAGACAAGACAACTTTATACCAGAAACATAATCCAAGTAGGCAAGTCAAGGATCACAAAAGGCAATAAAGAACAAGAAAGTAACCGAATGAAACCTCAAGTAGTAAAGCTAAATAAAATCTATTAGGCAGTTTTACCAGCAAACACAAAATAAGGTCTCCGTTGATAACCCAAAATCGGGAGGACATCAGTGAGAAGTCCCCAAAGCGGTTTAACAATCCAAGGAATGGATGTGATTCCAGAGTAAACCTGAGCCTCAGAAGGCTGCACTTTCTGCACATCCTTCATATAATACTGTGTTCCCACCCTTGCAAGAGCTCCGCCAAGTCCTTGACTCATACCATAAACAATTATCACCCCAAATACTAGACTCCAATGCAATTCCTTTGCCAGCATTTTAAACCAGTAAACTGGAGTACAAACACAGTCTCGGCCGCCATTCTTGGGCTGCTCATTCTCCTGCACTTCATCGCTGCGAGTTGGGAGTCTCTCTTCCTCTCCCTTCATTTACGATTTGATCCCAAGAAACAAACTGAAAAATGTGCAGTTTCTGACCAGATTTATGAAGGGGTATCAAAAAGTCCAACTTCAAGATAAATCGGGATCTTGATTTCTCATAAACCAATACAAAAATCTAAAAGAGGCCTCAATCTCAAGTGGGTTTTGGTTTCGGGTTGAAAACTATTGAATTCAAGTTTCAAGAATCTTGAGCGAGGGCGACGCTTATTGAAATTGTCTGAAGAAAATGGTACCTCAGAATCCTCGGATGACTTTTTCTTGGCTAAATATTTGACCAGAACATAACTGTTCTTACATCTTGCTGGGCAATGCCAAAATGTACATTGGTCAGAACTCAGAAGGTGTTCAAGAATTTCGCTCGCTCTCTCTCTCTCTCTCTCTCTCTCTCAAACATGTACAGAATAATGTCAAAATAATATAAGTATTTGGAGGAACTTCCAAGACAGCAGGTAACTGAGCTGCCGAGCTGACTTTGTGGAGTCTCGTTGAATGGAATGGTTTAATTAATCATTTTCTAACACTAATTTAGATTAAAATATGAAGAAATCATCCATAATATCAACATTACCTAATTTTTAATCTGCAAAGATCTAAACAAGGGTTGAGTATGGAATTGAAATCTTGGAGTTAAGAAAGCGAAAGATTAACCATAACGATTTGAAAGAACAATGCACTCGATAAACACCTTCTTAAGTCTAATTCTAAGCAATGGGCAAAGAGAGAGCTTCGGAAGAAAAAGAGAATCGTTTCGGAATTGTGATTGCTTGTTATGAGATCTATTTGGTTGTCGATGATGGTTTAGTTAGTAATAATTATTATATATTTGTACTGCTAAGTGGTGGTCGCACCTGTTATTAGTATCATACTAATTTAATATAGTTGTGATATGATACAAACACAACAACTTGCAGATTTTTTAGAATCTCAAGATGGCAGGATGATTTAATTGAATAAACATTAGGTGTTTAACATTTCTGCTAGAGAAAAGAATAATAAGGCATCCCTTTCACTGTTCGTTGCTCAAACATGTGAAATAAATGGATGCATTATGGTACCATCTCTCGATAAATATGTATGACAAGTCACAAGTCAATTATTGTGTAAGTAGATTGATCTCCGATGACTAGTGTGGTGATATAAATTTTAGACGTAAAATGTAAGGTTAATATCTTAAATTTTGATAAATTCTTAATATATGTATGTATAAATTAATTTTTTTTAATTATTTTATAGAAAGAAAGTGAGTTAAAACTTAATTTTTCGAATGAGTTTCAATACTTTTGTGAGTTGTTGGGAGGGATCATAGTGAAAACTTTTAATGCTCAAATCAATATCTAGGGGAATGAAGGGTTAATGATGAGTAAATATGAGACCGAACATGTGTAGATACATTAGAAATAGGACCGAATGAAGTATTAAATTTAAACTAGTGTGACGTTCCAAATAAGGAAAGCTTATTATGTGGCGCAATCTCAATACTTCTTGCCAGATTGAATGGGCGGCTGGAATTGATTCAGGTTACTGGTCGAGTGGAGTGACCCGGACTGACCCGCTTTTGAGGTGCGCAGATCCTTCAAATGATGTGGGTAGTTGCCGGGTAAAAATGATGTTGGTTGGGCCGGCACAATATGGAACCATTTCTTGTTATAAAAGTTTAAATCCCAGTACTATTTGTGGGCTGTTTTCTTGGACATGGGCCAAATTAAAGATTTCTTTGGGTTTCCCCAACAAGTTATCACTTCTCTGTTGCTGTAGAAGTTTCTGAAATCCTGACCTGTGACTTTGTTTAGCTAATGTTGTCGCAGATAATCATTTTTTTTTAATTTTTTAATTTTTTTATGAAGTGTGAGACTGGTTGATTGGATGGTTTAGTCAACTTGGTTTTGCCCTTTTTAATTCTCTGATATATGATTTAGACTCCACTTTGTGGGTGAATACGGACATTCGTCCTCAATGCACGAGCTTCCTGAGCTTCATTATATTATTTTCATGGATCTCATGAAAATTATTGGTTCTGATCCGCAGCTGCTGTTTATGGCCATATTCTTGCAGAAGAGTGATTGCACGCATTCCACGTCAAGTTTTTGTTTGTTCATACTTGGAAATATTTTGAGCTAGTAAAATTCGCCTTCTGTATTTCTCGTGGAAAACCTTGATCCCAGAATTACACACTCCACAATATGGCTTCACAATCTTTTAGCAGATATATCCACATGGCAAAGTCTTTGTCCAGTATGAGTCTAATTTAAATGTTTTGGACAGTATCATCGAAATCAATATACGAGGTATAAAGCAAAGACTAAATCAAACCGGACGTTGGAGGGAGTACTAAACGAAACCAGACATTGAGTACTACTTTTAGCTAGTTTCTTCTGACAAACATACCAGATTAAACTTTTTCCTTGGCTTGTCCAAGGACAAATAGATTTTTCGTGGGTTAAGAAAAACATTAATCCTTGAATTTATTGCTTTGTACTATGTTTTTTTTTAAATTACATATGCATGCACATCAAGGATCGTAAAGATTCAAAATCCAAATCTCAAATATATAAGTGTGATGCAATGCTCCTTGGCAACTGGTCACTCGGTCTAATTTAGTACTATGTTGGATATTAAGGCTTGAATTGGTTGTGTTTTAAAATCTCATTTTTCTGTTTTACACTACTTCAAAAATAGAAAATACAATTTTCGGTACTATTTTCAATGACAGGGGACCTTTGATCTTTTAGGGAGATGTATTTATTAAAATTCAAACATTGGAGAAGCTGAATGTCAAAGTCAAAATTATAGAAGAGATATTTTTGTTTGGTAGATAAATTTGGCTAAAAGTCATATTTAGACGATAAGAAATTGAAATGTTAATTTGATGCATTTAAAAAGTCATCTAAACTTTTGTATGATTTTCTTTGTTGTCGGCGTAAGAATATGACTAAGTTGATCCCTTTTTATTTGACCATAAAGTAATAAATTAACTTCTTTTGATAGTTTTAGAAAAATATATTGTTATTGTGTCATTTATAAAATTAAAATTAATATACAATAAAAATTTAAATATCAATTTTGTTCACCAAATTCATTAAGGTCTCATTTGCTTTGAATGATGTGATTAAATATATAAACAAATGGATACATTTTAAGCTCATTAGGATAAAATATTTTAATTTTATGTTTGGCTGGTAAGATTAATATATAAATAAATTAAAATATATTATCCTTCATAATTTTTAATAATTTTTTCACAATTTCCTCACTCTTCTCCATTCTTAGGAGCAAGGATTAATTGGAAATAAGATAAAAAAAAAGCTTTGTTTGATTTTTGTAATTATAATCATATCAAATTAAGCATTGTCCCCTTTGATCCATTTTTCAAAAGCAACAATAAATAATATTAGGGTTAGGATTTATCAAGGGCTTTTATCAATTAAAATAAATATTAAAAAAAATTTAATTAGGTATGGATCATATCTAATCAAACCAACGCTTAACATTGTTGCACTCTAAATACATATAATCCTCTTATTGCATACTATAGAATCAACTAATAAATCAAATCTCTTATCCTTGTTAGTAGCATCGGAAGATCTTATAAAAACACAAGTGAAAAAAAAAAAAAGGAAAAAAATCTTAAGAAACACAAGTCAAGTTCCTATTTCACTCCTTTTCTAATGTTTACAATTAGTAAAACATTAAAACATTAAAATTTTTAAAAGGGCGTGGACGTATGCATTGGGATATAAACATATATTAAATGAATTGAATATATTATTTTTATATTAATATTCAATTAATTTTTGAAAGATTTAGATATAAATACGGATTTGATGGATATTTAAACATGATATTCGAATTTTTATTCGTTGGATATTAATCGAATTCAATCAAATTCGAATATATTTGTATTCGATTATAATTAGACAGATGCATTCATATTTGATTAACTTATCCGTATTTGAATTTATTTTTATATTCGTATTTAATGATAATTATTTAGATATCCATTTACGAATATTTAAATATGTAAATCTATTAACCTATAATAAATACATATTTCTAATTAATAAAAAAAACTATGCAATTTCACTAAAAAGAAAACAACCAAACAAATAGCATAATTTTTAATTAATAGTTAAATTAATAATTAATTATTATCACTAATTAATATCAATAATGATATATAAGTATATTAATTACAAAGTCAATCAACAATAATTATGTTGATTAACTTTATTCTTCAAAATTTTCTCTATATTACAATTATTTTTTTTATTTATTCTTTTTTCTTCCCAATTCTTCAATTATAACATATATAATGTGTATGTATGTATACACACATAAATGGATTATGAGATCTTTATTGAAAAATATAAATAATATATTATTTAATAAATATATATTTGGAGCAGATATTAAACAGATAAAATACGCATTTATCATATTTGTGTCTATTTAGAATTGAATATCTACTAATTAAATACAGATAATATTTATTTTAAATGAATGCGGATAAATTTTGTATAATGAATATGAATACAAACAGTAAATAAATTTTCGAATATGTATTTACAACTATATATATATGTGGTACTACATGCTTTGCTACATTATTTGACAGATTAATGTTATGTTTGCATTATGAAAAATAGCGAGGGAAAAAAAAGGATAATACCAATGTTCAAATATTAAAGTACAGAATTATATTATTAATTTAAAGTGCGAATTTTTTCTTCTTCGTATTTTTCATGTTAAAATCTAAGTTCCTATGAGGCATGTTTCTTTGAGTTAATTGGATGATTTTTATGTTATTAAATTCGAAGTCATTACGGGTGGTTAGTCTTTGGGGCGAGTTTGATTTGTGAGATAAAAGAAGATAAAATCATTAATATTTTTACATATAATATATAATGTAAAAAATTTCAGTGATGGATGGACTATTACAAAATTAAGATTGAATCCGTTTCGTATTGATGCGATTATGTTCTTATCAAATAACATAGTGTAAGGTCGGATTAACATGAAAATTCTGTATTTCAATGCCATAAATCAAATAAGAACAAAAGATTAAGATGATAGCAAATTTCACCCATAATTTCTAACGTCAAATCGATAATGAAATTACGTCAATTAATTTTCACAAAAAATAATTAGATGGGCTTCCTAATATGGCGTACCAAACGCGGTCTTAAAAAACTCGTGCAGTCTGAATTACCGTCACATCGATCTAGAGACATAGACTTTCATAATTTGGAAAAAAATGTCACAAGAAATCCAATTTATCCCAATTTTCTTTTTGACCATTCTTAGCATGCGTAGTATATAGTTGCGTTCTCATCGGTGGAATTTTTCTGTAGTTTAGTCTATTGTCGCCCAGCCAGGCCCGTAGCTGAGAAGGGAAAAATGGTCCCTTATCCTGATGTGATTGGTACGGAAGGACATTTGCTTTTGTTAGATGCGAAAAATAGTTCTATAAATATTTATTTATTTATTTTTTCTTTTTTCATTGTTTCCATTATTTTATTTGAGGATAAAAAAGACGTAAATAAAAAGATATTTAGAAAAGATGATGGAACGATGGATGTAGTATGGACATCCATAGACTTTGGGTCTTAAGCAATATACTCGTTCTAAAACCAGAAAAAATGAAATAGAAAAAGAAAATTGTCAAGGTAGTATTTTTTAATTGGCCAATTAATGATTTTTAAAAATAATATAATATTAGTGACAAAATAATAAAAGATAAAGTAAAAATTGTCACTAATGATATATATATATATATATATATATATATGAAGTAGTAATAACTTTATTTTGCCAGTGATTGATGTTGCAAAAAATGACAAATAGTATATTTATTGATGGTCGGGAGATCGACAAAAAAATGGGAGCTCAGGTGAGCATTTCTTGGGTTAGAGGGTTGAATCAAATATAGGTGCATTGGTCGTTAGGTAGGAATATTCAGTGTATGGTGAGTGCTTGATGTCATTAATTGATTCTCATTGACAATAAATGAGTGGGTATTTATAGCTAACGATTTAACTGGCTGTATACTATTAGATCCACATGTCCGCTTCTTTGAGCATACATGTGACCGCTTTGTATGATGAGGATCTCATCTAGATTTGGGTTCGGGTCGGCTGATCGGGTTGATTCACTTGAGAAAGACACGAACCCTGGAGTTATTTTAGGATTTTGGTTGAAAGTGAGGGCATTTTGGTCTTTTAATAATCCTTTCTCATCATTAATCCCCCCAACTTTCTCATTTATGAATAGAGTAATCATTAATGACGAAGTTGATCTGGATTGCTGATACCAATAGTCCTTTCCCCAGATCCGTCGGATGATGCCAAACTCATTAAGGGTCTAATTCTTATAAGCAGATGCCTCTTGTCCCATTTTCAACCTTCATTTCCCTACTTCCATATCGTAATAGCATGTCAAAAATCTTGACCTCTCTACCAGTTAACCCCTAGCCATACATTACTATGAGAGAAATTTGTAGCAAGTAGATGTCGATCTCTCGACCATCTATTTCCCCCTTTTTGTATTCCTTGTAACTTTATTATTTATTATTCTTTATTTGGTAATTGTATTTGATATTCCATGGCTAATAACTTTTTTTCCTCCTCGTCGAGTAGTAATAGCTCATCATTCTCTTCCTTTTCTTTTTCAAGCTTCGACCTACGTGGTCGAGATGCTGGGTCACTAGTACCACCCCATTTTTTTGTGGACCTTAAAGACGAAAACAACCCTTTAAATGCCCTTAGTAAGATCACCCAAAGTTTTTGCTTTCTTGCGTAGCCAATTCTTCATCCATGACAATTATAGGATTATAATGTCCTAAGTTGGGCAAAATATGTATCAACCTCCCCTAAACTGTCTAGCTTTCTACCTTACAGTTTTAGAGGCTTAGCTGAGGTTCCCGATAGCAAAACCTTTGACCAACATCATTAGGACTTTAGGTGTTTGTTTGACTTGATTAGTCTCTAACTCCATCCGTAACATCCTAGGCTTTATCATAATCATGCATTACTTCAACATTGAGCCCTCTTTCATTAATTTTTGGTATCTTTTCCATGTCAACCCCTTAAGTTGCTCAGGAGATTGGGGCTTTTACTATGTGATGACCCGTTAGTGTTTTAAGTTTCTGACTAATCTCTTGAGCTTAGCTGGCTATTGGTGTAACAAGTGGTTCTCTATAGAGGCTCTCATGCATAGCCCATGGAACATTCCTCGCGAATGGTGGGACAACAAACTAACCTTTTCTTCAGATGAGGAGCCCTCATGGGAGGAGGGCTTTGTCGATGAGCTCTTAATTACTTATTCATTCAACTTCTCGCACCTCTTTAGGTAAGAGACCCTTAAACTTGTCTACCTCTCCCCTACTAGGTTTTGACCTAGAAGGACACTTGGTAATTGTGACTTGTTATTTTGTTAACTTCCACCATCTCTTAACTTCATTCTTACTTGTTCCTTTTTTATAGAAATGATAGCCCTTAAAGCAATGATTATGAATTTAATAAAGTAGAAAAAGATTGAGGTTGTGACTACTAAAAGGCATAAGAGAGGTGAGGGGACCTCCGACGTTGCTCCTGATAAGGGTGCAGGATTTGTTGACCTTTCCAACGACACCAACCTCCTTTAGACAGGAGCGACCCCTCAACAAACTCAAGATACTAACCTCGTACCTTTGGACCCAACACCTTTTTGATCTATTTCCCCAATGTCGGAAGAGCTTGCTGGCATTAATCTTTTAGCTGACGGATTAGGTAAGGAAGTTTTGATCGCAAAGCTCACAGCAAGCAAAGGGAAAAAAAAAAGTCATAGATGATCCCTCATCTCCTAGCCTAGACAACTGCTCTACTCAGTTGGAGGGTCACATAATCTACATAAAACGTCGATGTACCAACAGTACCACTTCACCAATCTTCCTGAC
>JACGDI010003518.1:8144-30829 GCA_014898725.1 Jacaranda copaia | reverse complement strand
AAAGTCCACTCGTTTCTTAATCATCAGAGTAATCCAAATATTAATTCACCTACCGAAGTGGAATTTAAATGTATTCCTCTGTATTATTTGGTTCTTTCTCCTCTAAAGTGTATAAAGTTTGACTGAATAATTTTCCTTGGTATATGAATTTGAAAATTGCCGTATCTTTTGATATTTTCTTTACAGCTGGATTAATCAATCGTGTAGCATCCATATCTACACTATCAAAAGAAAAGAACATTAGTAATAAAATATTAATTGAAATCAGCGTAAAAGTTGTCACTAATTGTACATATTTTGTGATAAAAATTTTATTTTTTTAATAATTATTTTATAAACTTAATAATGACAAGAATAATATTTAAATTTATCATCACTTATAATTAGCAATGCATATAGAGCTAAAATATATATGCATGTTACAGTAGAGCAATTTAGCGTAGGTTAGTCACGTCTTTACTCCATTAATTAATATTTTTGTTGTTATGCCTTTCTTATAATTAAACAAGTCCAGAAAGTGCCTAGAAATTTCCGCATTATTCCCATTTGTGTTGTCGGACGGATGACAATCCAGAGTTTGGATCTCCTTATGTGAACTAATTATCTTTGAGATGGAGAGGTTTTAATTTGCACGACATGATATTAATGAACATAATTGTTGTGACGGACTTGCTCACTTGTTCTTTAGATAGCAGCTGTGGTTTAATAACGAAGGAAAATCAAGTACTGAATACTAATTGACTCTGATATTTTGTTTAAATATCGAAGATATTAATTAATTCCTTAACTAAGAATATGATTTCAGTATCTTTTATTCGAGAGTCAATACGATAATAAGCAACAAAGAAATCATTGTCCGTATTGTCTGGAGTTATTTTCGCTATGTAGTTTTGAATTTTCTTAAAAAAAATTTTAATTTTCAAAAATTTTTAGAATAGAAGTATGTTCTCTAAATTTTTTTTTTCAAAACACTCAAATTTTATTCTCAACAAATCCCTTTTAATTTACCCAAAAAACTCTACACTCTAAAAATGACACTTACCTTCTCATTTTCTCACTCTACCTATTACATCACCCATTTATTTATCACTATCTTATTTCACTCATTCACACACACACACAGATATATATATATATATATATATACACATGCTGATAGCCTAAGGAGGATTTGACAGCATTTGGGTAATTGTAGATAGGCTAATCAAGTCTACTCATTTCCTGCCAATTGGGACATAGTACAAGGTTGAGAAGCTAGTAGAGTTATATATCAAGGAAATCGTTAGACTTGACGAAGTGCCTATAAGCTTTGTAACAAATCGAGACCCAAAGTTTACCTCAAGACTTTGGAAGGCTTTGCAACAATATTTGGGGACAAGGTTGTGGGCTTGTGACTTCGATTTTAGTGGAAGTTAGAGTCGACACCTATCCTTGATCGAATTTATGTACAATAACAACTACCAATCCACTATCAAAATGGTTCCATATGAAGTGCTATATGGCAAAAAATGTTGATCTCCATTGCATTGGGATCTTGAGGAGTACAAAAGTAGCAACCACAAGTCTCTAGAAACTATAAGTCCAGAATTGGTTTAGGAAGCTATTGAGAAGACATAGATCATTAAGTAGAGGATGAAAGCTGCTCAAGATTGACAGAAGAGTTGTGCAAATAAGTGAAGAAAAGATTTGAAATTTGAAGTTGGTGACGAAGTATTTCTTACGGTATTCCCAAGAAAAAGTGTTTGAAGGATCAGCAAGGGCGAAAAGCTTAGCCCAAGATATATTAGTTTCCACGAGATAAGTGAAAGGATCAGCCCGGTGGCATACTGCCTAGCGCTACCCCAAGGCGTGATGGGCATACATGATGTTTTTCATGTGAGACAACTTCAAAAATATTATCTTGACATTCTCACATTATTCCTCATACCAGCATGTCACAACAAAGTGATCTATCGTACGAAGAGTAGCCAGTTAGTATTCTAGATCAAAAGTTTTGAAAGCTTAGGAACTAGAGGATTCTTCAAGTAAAGGTTCTCTGGTGCAACCATAACAGTGAAGATCTTCTGTGTTAGCAGTATCTTGAACTCTTCCAGTATTCAGGTGAGAATTTGGGGACCAAATTCTTTTAAGGGATGGGTCTATAACACCCCTAGAAATTAAAGGCATTAATTATGGTATTTTATTTAAGTATTATTTTTGCAAAATTTTATTTAATGTTATTTTATTTTCAAAAATTTTGTGGGTTAAAATATGAATATGAAGGACTTAATTTCATCTTTATTTAAAATTTTAAGGGCTAATGAATAATTTTTTTTAAGTTAAGTGGGCCAATATGGAGGACTAATAAACTTGATGGGAAATTTAAACATAGTTAAAATCCATTGGGCTCAATTGAAGACTGGCCATAAGTTTTGGGGTCAATCTGCAATTAAGGAAAAAGTATTTTTATAAATAATAAAATTTCAATTTCACCTTATTTCATTTTCATCTCCACCGAAAACACCTATCTCTCTCCCTTCGATGATCTTCTTTGGTAGTCCTTGAATTGCAAAACCAACCTAGCCAAACTCTTTCAGCTTACCAGGAACCCAATGGAGTAACATGTAGTGGAATCTAACCAGTGAGGCGATGGGAATATCCTGTTGAAGTTGAGTTGTGACGGTGGTGATGGGCCTCTCAGCCCTCGCAATTGAATCATGGGTGTGAGTTATGGGTTTTGTAGTCCTCAACTTAAGAAATAGATTGGTACCTTCAGCTCTTGGAAACATCCACCGGTAACAACAGAATTTAAAGAAAACCATGTTGGTGGAGGTGGTGGTGCTATGCGGTTGAAGTTGAAATTAACTTTTAATTTGATAGGGATTGGAAAAATTAATGTGGAGGTTGTGTTAGTTGAGTTGAAACACGTCTAACAGTGATGGTGGTGATGATGGCCATGGCCGTGGCCGGCAGCAGTGAAAAGGCAATTTTCTTGTCTCATCATGAGGAACACATGCATAGAAGCTGATCGTGGAAATTTTGCTCCGATAGTAAGGATTTGGGTAATTGATCTGAAGAAGGATAATTTGTATTACAGGTATAGGTACACGCACATCAATCTTTATAACACCTTGTGTAGTTGGAAAGAATACGTAAATTGATCAAAAAATTAAGCTAGGCATGAGAAATGAAGCATGCGTGCACATTACTTTAGCCTAGAGAATCCAGATTTGTATTATTTTATGTGAATCGTGGTTAGTTAAGTTAATTAGGTGATGAAAATCCTATTTTTATGTAACCGTGACCTAAGTGACAAACTTGAATTATTAATAATGATTGGGCTATTATGATCAATATTGTGTAACTTTATAAGGTTAATTATGTAATTTAAGGATTCGACTATATTTTCTTTTATCAGTATAAATATGAACCCTAAAAATATTTTTGTATTAACGGTGAAATTTAGCATGTTCCGTGACAATAATGCCGACTCTTGAATTTGGACCGTTACTATTATGATTGTAATTGTTAGAGATTATTAGGGTTGAATAGGGATTTTAATAGTAAGTTTATTCTTTTGATTAGGTAATGAAAAATTGGGTCTCGCAGATCAGTGGGCTTTGATTTCATCGCTGAGGTTATTGAGGTGAGGATTCACCAACCTAGTACTTGCTTTGTGTAAAGCTATTTCAATATTGTTAAACCTTATGAGTATCCACTAATCTAATACTTGTCTTAATTATCATGACCATTATTTATTAATTGTTGAACCCTGTGAGGATCTACTGACCGGCACTTGTTTTGTGTAAAGCTATTTCAATATTGTTGAACCCTATGAGGTTCCACTGATCTAATACTTGTCTTGATTATTGTTATCATTATTTGTTGATTGTTGAGCCTTATGAGGATCCACCAATCTGGTACTTGCTTTATGTAAAGCTATTCCAATATTGTTGAACCCAGTGAGGTTCCACTGATCTGATGCCTGTCTTGATTATTGTTACCATTATTTGTTAATTGTTGAACTTTGTGAGGATCTACCGACCTCATACTTGCTTTATGTAAAGCTATTTCAATATTGTTGAACCCTCTGGGGTTCCACCGATTTGATACTTGTCTTACTTATCGTTACCATTATTTGTTGATTATTGAACCCTGTGAGGTACCACCAATTTGGTAATCTCTTGTGCACTCTGTGAGGCATATGCCTTTTCTTTAAGGTTGATTGTCTCTCGCTCGATTGAATTTTGTGGATTATTTGTACTCGTGAATTATATCTGTTATTGAATCAAGCACTCCTAAGCGAGCTTGTTTTCTTAAATCATTTCTGATAACAATTGATTGTCTTATTCTAGTGCCATGAACTATCACTGTTTCATTTCTTATCGTCCAGTTGAATCAGTACTATATACTATTTTTTGGTCTTGTTGGCTTCCATGATTTACTCTGTATATCACTGTTTGCCTTGATGGCATATTTGAAACCATTTGGCCTATTTATTGTTCTGCTTTATCGGCAAATGATTGTTGAACGTATTGAAAGATAATTGGATAGGAGAACTATTGGGTTGAGTGCTTTGCCAAAGTTGTCATACTTGAACCACCGTTATTGTCGAGCTGTCATGCTCAAGCCACTGTTATTACTGTACTGTTATGATTGAACTATTCTACTGTTAAGAAGCCATAAGGGTATTCTAATTTGCATTACTTGAATTACATATGTTGTATGGGTTTGCAATTCTTTTTTGTCCTTTACTTAAGGAGCAATAAAGCTGGAATGATTTTCCAATTTAGATTGGGCTGATGTCACGGGCCAAACAAGCCAACAGAAAATCCTCTCGAATTGTGATCAATTGAAAAGCTCTATACCTCCTGTATAGGATTGATCTAGTTGACCAAGCTGTTGAGCCGACAGTTATAGCTCTCGACCTAGCATTTGCTTGTATCTTGAAACCCATTATTGTTTTTATTCTAGCACATCCATGTTTTTCCTTGCATTATCATGTCAGTAAAATACTCTGCTGAATTACTGATTTTTGAATAGATATGTGTATTGCTTTACATTATCCCTCGTTGAGTTCTCAAGACTTATCCTTATATAACCTTTTATTTCCTCTCTAGACAGGTATGAGATAGGGGACAACTGACTAACTGTAGGACCGACATGAATGATTTGTATTAGTGTTTGAGTGAATGTATGTGTATATATGAATTCATCGTTGGTTAAAATTTAGTCTTAGAGATGTTGTGATATGTCAGGTTGAACTTAAGACTTACAGCATGTATGAATTGTGTTACTCGTGACGACCTTTTGATTTTGAATATTGTTCAGATATTAGCATGGCTTATGGCACTCTGAAATTATTGTAGTAAGTTTGAAGCATGTTGTGAAATTATGACCGTTGTGATTTAATGGAAAATTTGTGAAATTTTTTTTTGGATCAATTGAATATGATGTGTGCATGCTATAGGATTGAATTGAGTGACATCCTAGTAATTGGGCTATCTCGGATGGAGTGCTACAATGAATACAATGTTCCTGAATTTGGGATTAGCAGAAAAGACCTCCTTCTTGCTTACTTTTTGGCCACTGCAACCATATTTGAAACTAAGAGGTTAAAAAAGAGAATTGCATGGGCCAAATCTCAAATTATTTCTCGTATGATTACATCTTTTCATAGCACAGAAACAACATCATTGGAGCCAAAAACTGCACTTTTAACAGAATTCAAAAACAACATCAATGGCCTCTGGAAAACAAGAAGGTATACATATATATGTAACTCATCCTCAACTCTCTATTTTCTTCCTTGTTATAAATGTAATACTTAAAAGAGCAAAAAACGAAAACTAAAAGTCAATAATAAGGTTCTGCATATGTTTTCATTGTTTTTATTTCTTGGACACCTGTAAAAATTATTTTTTCTTCGCTTTCTTCTGGACAGTTCTAAGAGACAGAACGGACTCGTCAACATCCTGTTGGCAGCCCTCCACCAAGTCCTGCGGGGGTTCGGCAAATACACTAGCCACCAACTTAAAGATGCTGTGAGTATAATCAGATCCTAGTAATGTCATTTTTTTTTTTTTTGAAAACCCCATTGATCTTTTAGCCTTTTTACGTGGCTCGCACGCTTAGTTTGGTTATAATATGGGATGTGCAGTGGGCAGAGGGGTTGATGAAACTACACCAAGGAAAGGCCAATTGCTGGGAAAATGCAGAGCTTTTGGTTACCGTATTAAACATTTGTGGTGGTCATATAGCTTATAAAGAGGATATATTGTCCCACCATGAGTACAAGACTCTGTCCAGGCTCACAAATAAAATTTGTAAGCAGCTGTGTCTGATGGAAAGGGACGATTGAATCACAACAAAATCCAGCATAAAAAACATGGAAATCGAGCAAGACATGCAAGAATTAGTGAAACTAGTCCTTGAGGAATCTGGTCCGGGTGGCGTTGACAGGCATATCAAGCAAACATTCTGTCAGTTGCAAAAACATCTTACTAGGCTGCCTACAATGCTGCTGAAATTATAGACATACATATATTCAAAGTACTCTTTGAACCAGTCGTACGAATATATCATTAATTCTAGCAATCAGGGTGAATTGTACCTTTTAATTTTGCATTGGCAGATAAGAAAATATATATGAAGCATTTTTCTTATTTTTTTTAGTGGAGTATTATAATTTTCTTTCTCTATATATTATTTTTTTTAATTCTAGAAAAGTGTACATGCATTGCAAGTGAATAATTATTATAAAATTATTATTAATTAAATTTTTTAAACTAATATATAACATAATTGAAAAGTTATAAAAATTTAAGTTAAATTGTAACTAAAGACACATCTTCTACGATATTAAGTTGCAGTGTTATATTAATTAGTTTTACCCTAATTATTGCATTATCATATTTGTACTATATATGTATGTATCGATCACGAATTTTAAGACACAAACTAAAGATAGTAGATATTGAAAACCAATATTAATATCTTTTTTTTCCCGATGGGTCACCAATGTGTTTCTCTATGAAAGAACATACTCTTTTGCAAACTTATTTGTAATTACTTGCGTAATATTAATTTAGAAACACAAAATGTTTGGTTATAAATATGTTCTGTATTATGTGTTTTGGAAAAATAAGATTTGGGAGTGGGATTGGGGAATGTGAAATTGTATCGGGGAATGCAATGAATGTTTGTTTATGTTTTGGGGAGCAGTTAAAAAATTATTTTGTGGAGTTTTAATATATTAGTTTATGTTTTGAGAGGAGACAATTTTTACTGTAGTGGTCAAATTAATGATTTTTTGTTAGATTTTTTGGGTGAAAATAGAATTGAGTAATTTTTTATATTAAGAATAATAATAAAATATATATTATTTATATGATATATTTGGGTATATATATAGGAAAATGGAAAAATTTTGAGGATAATGAAAGATAGAAGAGGATGTTTGAAACTTTTAATTTGGCTTTTTGATGCATGTTCGGTTAAACATAGCCATAATTTTTTCAACAAAGAAAATGTTAAATGCTTTTTGAGTAAGTGAATAGATTCTATATGTCTGCTTTATTACATATAAAGAACGTCAAAGTGAACATATAACAAGAGTATAACTTAAATTAGGTCTCTTGAGTTGGTTTTGTATTTTTTATCGTATTATATATGCATATATATAAAATGAATGAACATATTACAGGTGTAATCAAATATAAATTAATAAAATTATTAAAAAAATTAAACATCTAACAGGATTATTTGAATTTCCCTTGAAAATTATTATAATTAAAAATTAAATCAGATAATTCTATAAGGGAACTGCCTCGCAATTTCATTGAAAAATGTAAAAAAAATAATTAAAAAAAACTTTAGAAATTATAATTCTCAATTAGAAATTTAATGAAAATTCAACTGATTGCAACGGTCAAAAGTCCATTTAAATTGTGTTTGGAATCCCATCGAAAATTTTTTGGTGGATTGTCCCATCAGAAAAGTAGCGAAAACAGCTGTGTGGCGAGCCCTCTTTCAACATCGCAAATTCTATTTAGATTCTTTTTTTTAGATGGATTTTTATTGGAATCCGTTGGCAATTTTAAAATCTGATATAAATCGGATTATTGACATCTATATGCTCAAAGTAATCTTTGAGCCAGTTGTATGAATATCTCATTTTGGCAATTTGGGTGTGTTGTGAGGATACAAGGAAACAATTTTACGTAATATCGTTAAATTTTGTGTTGGCAACTAAATACATAAAAGATGAAGCATGCGCATGATATATTTCATGATATTAGGGAGTATTACTATGTCTTCTGCTAAGTATTATTATTATTATTATTATTATTATTATTATTATTATTATTATTATTATTATTATTATTATTTTGATTAGTTTTAGAAAAGTGCACATGCGCTGCAAGTTTTTATAATTTCTTAAATATTCATAAAGCAAATGACAAAAGGAATTCAACTTAGAAAAAATTTCGTTCATCTTTCAAATAAATCACTAGAATCAAGAATTAGTACCAAGTTAGTTAGAATTCGTTTAATAAGCCTTACACGATATAAGCCTTTGCTGCCAACTCATTGACAGTGTTATATAGTGCTGTGAAGAGGATTTCAACTTCCAAGATTACGCGCGTATCGAATCTTTTCAACTCCTATTTTCTATATTTCTAAGAAATTTACCGTGTTTTATACTATGTTCCTACTTTTTTTCGACGAAACGTTCACTTTATATTACTCAGTGTTTTTCTTAAATTTTATTGAATATAATTTTAATCCTTTAATTTTGTATGGTTAATTTACATTTATACATCTAAAACGATAGCGCCACAAATGGCTAATAATTTAGGAAAGAAAACATTATCAGATGCATTGTGAGTTTGAATTTCTAACTAGATTTAACGTGATTCAACGATACACTTAATTCACCTGACAAAAAGATGAATTATTGATTTCAAATCAAATGCAAAATACGTATTCAAGCTCCATAAATCGCACGAGAACACCCGACACCCTCATTTTAACTTCCCTTCTAAAAAGAAATCTCTAAAACAGTTTAGAACTACTTTTGAGTGGTTTTGCTCAATTCAACCCTGAAGAAAATGGGGTTTAAAAACCTAAACAAATTCCAAAATGGGCTTGGGCTATTCGCTACGCCAGGGTGCAAGCTAGGGCATACAAGATTTGCACCCTGGCATGCAACAACCCAATTTTGGGCAGGTTACGCCACGCCAAGGTGAACAAAGTTTGAGCCCTAGCGCACACTATTACAGACTGCCTTTTGTCAAGGCACAGCACAAAGTTTGTACCCTAGCGCACAATTACAGAATGCCTTGCACCAGGGCACGACCTGCTTGTGCCCTATGCAAGTCGCAACATAAATTTGCCCAGGCGAAATGAGCCCCGCGTACAGTATTCTACCCATGTGCACCAAGGGCATATCATGCCGTTTTCATGTTGTCTTACCAATTTTGGCACCATTTTTGTAACACCCCTAGATATGCATTAATTATGATATTTTATTTAAGTATTATTTTTGTAAGTTTTATTTAATTTTTAAAAATTTTGCGGGTTAAAATGTAAATAGAAAAGACTTAGTTTCACCTTTATTTAAAATTCGGAAGGCCAATGTTAGATTTTTGGTAAGTTTATGGGCTATTGTGGAGGATTGACAAATTAGGTGGCTAAATTGAAACCAATTCAAACCTTTGAACTTATTTGAAAGCTGATCAAAACTTTTGGGGGTCAATATGAAAGTAAGGAAAGATCAATTCTATAAATAACAAATTTTTAATTTCACCCTCTCACAATTTTTTCTTCCTCACAAAATCACCACCCTTTTCTCTCTATGGCAATCACCATCGGTAATGGCTCGAAGTTACAAATGGAACTAGTCATCGTCTTCACCTTAACCTAAGGAACATGGCGACACCACTTGCAAGCGAAGATAACTAAAGAATTATCAAGAAAAGGTGATGAAAAATCTAGCCATGATGGAGCTTGATGGAAGTAGGTTTTTGGCAATTGTTAGATGCAACCCAAGTGTAGGTGTTGAAGCATTCAACTTGAGGATCACACCAGTGCTTTTAGATTCTTAAATGGAACACTAGTGGCAACGAAATTTAGTAAAAATCGACACAGTGGTGGGGGAGGCCTAGCAACTTTTAGGCAGTAATTGGACTTCAATTTGATGGTGGTTGGAAAAATTAACTTGGGTTTGGATTCCTCCCACTGAGACGCATCTACCATGGTTGTGGTGACTGTATCCAGCAACGGTGAATAGCGGTAGCAGCATGGCGGTAAAGGGTCAATTTTCTAATCTCGTCGAGAGGGATGCATGCGTGGGACTTGATCATGGGAATTCTATTTCTATAGCAAGGAATTGAGTAATTTTTTGGAAAGAAGATAATTATAGTTGCATATAAATATGTATACACGGTCAAATCTTTGTAAACCTTATATAATCGAAATGAATGAGTAGATCAATAAAAAAATATAGCTATGCAAGAGAAATGAAACATGAATGCACGTTATTTGGGCTTAGTAAACTTGTAATTGTATTATTTTCTATGAACCATGGATTAGTTAGCTAATTAGGTGAAGAAAACCCTAATTTTATGTAACTGCGACCTAGGCGTTAAACTTGGATTATTATCAATAATTGGGCTATTATAATCAATGTTGTGTAACGTTATAAGGTTAAATATGTAATGTAGGGATCCAACTATATTATCTTTTACCAATGTAATATGAACTCTGAAAATATTTTTGTATTAATGGCGAGATTAGCATGTTTTATAAAAATAATACAGGAACAAAACTTAACTATCGTATATGTTGAGAAACTACTGAAATTAGACTATTACTAGTATGATTGTAAATGTTAGAAATTATTACGATTGAATAGGGATTTTAACAAAAAGTTTACTCCTTTGGATATGTGATAGAGGATAGGGTCCGATAGAGCAGTAGGCTTTGATTTTGGTGCCAAGGTTATTAAGGTAAGGGTCCACTAATCTGGTACTTAAATTTGTTATCACACTTTGTTAATTATTGTACCCCTGTAAGGGTCTACCAATTGGTACTTGCTTTATATGAGCTAATTCCATATATGTTGTTGAACCCAATAAGGTTCCACTGATCTGATACCTATCTTGATTATTGTTAATGTTGTTGTCGGTTATTGAACCTTGTGAGGTTCCCTTGATTGAAAACCACTTGGTGCTTTACCTGTCTTTCCTTGAAACTGACTGTCTCTTGATTGAACTTAGTGAATTATTTGAACTCGTACACTCTATCTATTTCTCGCTATTTACAATCTAAATTTTTAGGCACACTTAACTAACTGAATAAATTGCAAAGTTAAAGTAATATGCCACCCTTTAACTTAGAGTTGCTATTCGAATATATCATAAATTTAGCATTTAATTCAACTATCATCAAGATTGGTTGCTAATCGTTCTCCAAAAAAAAGTCCCTCTGTGCTGTAGCGATTAATGTTTGATCTTTGCTTTTGTACACTCACATATGAGGAAAGTGAATGGTTATCAATATTTGATCATCTTCAGAGTTTCCCTTTCATTCCTAAAATCTTTCGTACTTCTTTATGTTCATTTTCATTTGTCTCTATGGTTTGATTGCTTGTTCTCTCGAGTATTGAAATTGATCCAATAACTCACTAAGTAAGATGTATGGTCAGGAGTGATTTTTAGCCCTAGGTTAGTCCAGATCTAAGTCTCAAGTTTTTTGAGTATTTTTGAGGTCTAGAGCCTACAATTACAATAAAACCGCTAAGGGTCATTGAGAGGAATTGCAAAAAAAGCACACTCAAGTTAATATTTAGGGATTAAAGGAGTAATGTATGGAGAGTGATGAGGTAAATTTTGGTTCAAGTGTTTGATGGGCTGAAATCCAACGAAATTGATTGGATAGTAGGTCAAGAGATATGTTTAGGATATTCTCAAGGTCAAGTCCCGCAATCAATAGTAAACGTCATGTTAGCTGAGGTGTCATCAGCTAAGGCACTTTGATGCTCAAGTCAGTAAATTGACTAGATAATAATGCAGTAGAGTGAAAGCTTAATGTAGTACTTTTGCATACCTTGTTGAGGGCAGGAATGAGGTATTTATAACCACCTCATGGTGTATAATATGTCTTTGATGCCCCTGTTGCTTGAGAAGGGTCATTATCATTACTTAAGGATTTTCTGGTCGTATCCAGGGTGTGTACTATTTCAAGTGGTGTTGCCTTCAGCATTCTAGGATAAAGTGGTACCTAAGAGGGGCTCCTTTGCTTGACACGACTGCAAAAGGTGGTATTGTTGGTGGCACATGCCATTAATGCAATGGTAT
Organism: Jacaranda copaia; assembly: GCA_014898725.1. Taxonomy (NCBI): domain Eukaryota; kingdom Viridiplantae; phylum Streptophyta; class Magnoliopsida; order Lamiales; family Bignoniaceae; genus Jacaranda; species Jacaranda copaia. The sequence goes on along the minus strand of JACGDI010003518.1, from coordinate 18,488 downwards.
GGCGCCTGGCAAGGCATTCAATGTGGCTGAATGGCTCTTAATACTCCTCGATCACTATGGTTAAGATGGGCACTTCAATAGGAATACTTCTTAGGATCTTGTTCACCAAGCTCATTCTGATCAACGCTATATCATTCTAGTTGTAGGATTGAGGCTACTTAATGGAGACTATTGACTAGGTTACCGATCATACCCTAGTTGCTTAAAAATGCTAATATCCATCACATTGGGTGGGGATCTGGAGGTCAAGTGCCTGCTTAGTCCCAAAATGAGTTGGGCTTAAGGGTAGTTGGGCTGCTTGGGGAGCGTTGTATTAGTTCATGTTCTAGTTGAGTGTTATTGGATTGGGCTTATTGGGCTATCCTATATCATAAGTCCTTTTTTTCCACTTTGGAGTCCTGATCTAGCTTGTTGATGAGAAAGAATGGAGAGTATTTGAATTGTTGTCCAATGGTTGGAAAGAATCGACTAGAACAAAATAAAATAAACAAAGCTTCTTGAAGTGAATGAGGGTTTCACAGGGTTAACCAAAGTTTTAGTGCATTTAATGAACTTGTTACATTAGGTCATGTGAAACGTTAAGTGATGGCAGGGTAATAATAGCTGATGTTTAGGGTTCGTGCATTGGGGCCTATAAATAAGTATGGTGAGAATCTTTATTTTTACATTTATAGCATTGTGTGAGGTCGAAGAGAGCGATTTACTGTATTCAGCCTTTTGCTTTGAAGCATCTAAACTAGGCAAGTGTTTTAATATCCTCAATCATGCATTATTTTTTAATCTTGAACATAATGTAATAGTAGCCATGCTGGGAGTTTTTAGTGGTGACGAGAGTGCCCCGAAAAGTGATAATGAGGTGATTAGGTTAGATAGAGCTCCGACCAGCAATGGGAATGATTTGACTAGTAAGTCTGATAGCTTGTCGAGTGATAGCTTGACCTCCAGCAGTTCTAGTAACCTCTGTTAGCTCCAAATGTTTAATAAATTGCCAAGTATTGAGGAGTTGGGCTTTTATTACCTGATTGCCTACCCTCGTCAAAAATTCTTGGTGATGTCAGTCTCTTTCTTTGGCCAAAAATGGAAAACTAGATTTTTTTATGCTTGGGCTCCTAGGGGAGTAGGTTTTAAAATACATAAGCGGGGAATGTTGAAATGCTAGGGAACCAAACTCGACTTGACCGAACACCTTTGTATAAGATTTGGTTTAGTTTAGTCAGATAGAGGCATCTGGCTATATCAAGGAGAGAAATCTTATGATAGCAGGTTTGTTGCTTGCCTAGCTCGACCTGCCCGCAGATGCTCAATTAGACAGACATTTACATGTGTTTTTATTGATTGTTATGCCTATATTGTTTGGTTGAGTTTTACATGTTATGGTTTTGTTGTCATGCAAATCGAGAAGAGATAATGAGTCAAACATGCGCTAAAGCTATTGCTTGTGCACAGAGAAACTTTGAGAATCAAGAGTTCCACAAGGGCATAGGGGCTTGATGAGAGGTGGTCGCATCGGCGGCTTTATTGCCTATTGTTGCTGCTCCTATTATTGCTAGTGCTCTAGCTTGACCAATGACTTCCCTGAGCAGTTCTACAAGTTGAGATAAGAGGCCTACGTCCAAATAGGCCCAAAGAGGACGACGGTTGAAAAAGGTAAAGAGAAGGCCAGCGTGGTAACTGACTTTGACCTCTTTAGGTATTGAGATGAAGGAGATGAGTGTAGATGTGAAGCTCCTAAAGAAGGCACAAGTTTTGGTGTAATCCTACTATGATAATAGTCGAGCCCAGGGGTTTGAGGTTGCCTTGTAATTTACTTGATGAGAGTTTAGTAGGATGCTACCCAACGTTCAACGTGAGGCTGTCCAACAATTCATGTTGACCTTTGCCTTCATGAATGTGAATGTCGTTTTCTCTCTCGACAACACTAAGGATGTATTCAACAAGGCAGTGAAGCAACTAGAATTTTAGGGCTACACTTTTTGACTAAAAGACACGAAATACTTGAGATGTACTCTCAACAAGCAGCTGCGCATGTATCCTTTGGATGACACTTCTGCAGTCGAGTCGTACCTCAATGAGGTTACTCCAGTCGAGGTGCTGCATGCTACTCCTGTAGCTATCCTTGCTCATCAGGCAAGGGTTGAGGGAGTGACCACAAAGTTTGACTTTGCTAATGATTTTGCTTTCAACATTTGCGATGGCAAGTTTAAAGTGGCAGACTACTTTCCATTTAGAGCACACCCATTCTTAGTTGATGAAGTAGGGTCCTCTCGACGCCCAGAACAAGATGAAAGGAGCTTGGATGAGCAGAGGGGGCTAGTTTCAGCAACCATTGAAATTAAAAGTTGAGAATTCTCTAGGCACCTTATAAGGTATTTTTTTCCCTTTTGAATGAGTATTTCCTTGGATGGATTCTTTAAAAGTTATGAATTTCCATTTCAATTCATTTGTGTATATCTTAATTGGTCTTTATTTTAATGCTTTTCTTGTGATTGCATGCCAATTGTCAATAGATAATGATGTAAATGATTCAACCTTGGAGGAAGAATTAGGTAATGCAATCCCTTAATAAAGGAATTAAACTAGTTTATGGTCAATTTAAAAATCGACCGTCGCAAAAATGATGAAACTTATCCAAGATGTTTATATCAAGTTAAGGCATTTGTGATTAGTTGTACGATATCATCTGTTGCAGACTTTTGTATAGTAAACAATGATGCTGGAGTTGATTTCTTAAAGGTCGAAAGCTTTTCTTACAAACACGTTAATATTCCTGTACAGGAAATCGACCATAAGACATTTCATGTGGTAGCCCATGTCGCTTTTGATTTGAGTGGTCTTTTCAGGGTTCCCTATTTCTAGCTTGATTATTTTGAACTCATCGATGGGTTCGACCTTGGTCTCTTATATCTTTTTCTTCTCGGTTGTTTGTCCCTCTTTAAGTTCCACTACTGTGGTGTCCCCTGAGGGTTTCAGTTTGGGTCGAGCTTTTTGCTCATTTACTTTAACCAAAATCATGTAGCAGCATCAGGCTTCTTGTATGTTGCATAGGAGTTCTCCTATCCCAACGACGATCGGGAATTTTATTTTCATATGATAGGTAGAAATAATAGCTCAGAAGTTATTCAGGTCTGGTTGGCCAAAGATGATGTTATATACAAAAGGCGTATCCACGGACAGATAGTTAACCATTAAAGTTTCGCATTGAGGCGCTTCTCCAAATGATGTTGATAGATTAATAGATCATTTGAGGGTGATTTATGAGCTTATGAAATTAATCAAGGGTGTACCGAAAGGCTAGTATTTCAATAGGCCTATATTTATTCTTTTTAAGATTGAGAGGAAAATGATGTTCGTAGAGCTACCATTATTGACCGAGACTTTTCTAACCTTAAAATTGGCAATCTCAGCAGATACCACCATGAGGCAGTCCAACTTGTGGTTGGTTCCTTTGCTCTCGAGATGGGCAAGGTTAACATTAGTGAAGAAAATTAGTTCTGCACTGGTTGAGAGTTGGAAAACTATTTTGACCGAAGTGGATTTGGTCGATTCCAATCTTCATTGGTTCTGTCTTCTAGCAGACTTCAAATTCCCCCCTAATTGGACTCCCTGCAATCATGTTAATAACTCCTCAAATAGGTGAGCGAGGATCTTAAGCAAGTTTCTTTCCTTTGTCCTCCTTCCTCAAGCTAACCGACCTTTCTCTATGAAGAGTCTAGTCAGTCTTGCCCCTTTCTATCGCATGTTCTCATTGAAATATTTTTTGAGACGGCCTTGTTAAATGAGCCTCTCAATCTCATCATGCAGGTTAAAATACTCTTCGGTGTCATGGCCTTTCTACTTGTTGAAATGATAGTATTTCTTGGATTTCCTCCTAGCTTCCATCTCAACCAGCTTCCAGGGTATTTTTTAGGAGGTTGTCATGCTAGATGGTGAACAACATCTTCTTTCCTCAAGAGATTGAGGGGAGTATAGTCATGAAATCACTCAATGGGAGATCAAGACCATCTTTGTGGTATCGATCGTGTTTTTCCTTGGTTTTTATCTTATCGACCTCAGAGTTACCATATTTAAGCTTGTTCATGTCCTCATGAGTCATGTACCTCTCAGTGAGATCGAGTAACTCCTCCATTGATTGAGGTCGTTCACGCACCAAAGTGTTGGAGCACTCCCTGTGCCAAAGGCCAAGGAAAAGCACATTAATCAGAAATTCGATCCATGGTCTGTTGATCTTCAGCACTTTAGTGAAAAAATTGCAAAGGGACTCTCCCTCATTTTGTTTAACTGTGTGCTAGTGAGTATGCGGGAGCTTCGCCTTCCTTTAATTGGCAAAATAATGCAAGGACTTGTCACACAATTGATCATAAGAATAGATCAGCGTTGGCTCAAGCTTCATGAACTAATCGAGTGCAATGCCCTGAACGGTGGTCACTAGTATCTTTGTGTGGATATGCTCGTTATTCCCATGTAATTGCATCATGTGCTCAAACTTAAGGAGGTGTTTATTAGGGTCGAACAAGCCATCATATCTGGTCAATTCGATTGGGACCTTAACATCAATAGTAATGCACTCGTTGATGATCTCTAAGATGAATAGAGACTGCTGCTTGTGATGAAATCTCTATGTTCTGTCGTGGTGGGGGTTTTTTGTGGTGCTCCTCTTCAAGATTTCTTCTAAGCACCTGCTCAGCTACTGGACCTGATGGGACACTTTCTCCCATTCTTCTCGATCGGCCTAGGATAAGTTCCTATGTGTCTGAGGCCTTAGATGCACAACCCTATCGCGTTATTGAGCTCAAACGGGTCAAGCGCGATGATCTATGGAGTTTGCGACTTTTTCCCAAGGGGTTGGTCATGCTTTTTCTCTTGGAAAATGTTTGGCACTGGGTTCATGCCTTGAGGATGGCCATCTAAATTCTGGTCGACCTTAATTATTTCTAGGTGATCTCTCTTCGAGGTGTACAATTTGCGATGTAGCACTGGCCACCAATCTGCACTGGGTGGCATGCTAATTCAAGACGATAAAAAGTTAGGTAGAAATTTGGGTGGATATTTGTTTGTTGATGAGCTACATTAGTTGGGGTATAGTCAAAGTGACCACCTGATCTGGTTGGGCACTAGACTTTAGTACATTGGGCTCTTTCAGAGGTTGAGAGGGAGGGGTTGGGGACCTTATGTTCTCTTCTCGCTTAGAAGTAGCTCGACTAATCTTAACTATTTTTCGATTGTGGTCTTAAAGTTTTCTACAAATGGCACCAAAATATTAAGATAAAACTTGGTTCAAGTGTCTGATGGGCTAAAATCTAACAAAATCGACTGGATGGCAAGTCAAGAGATATGTTTGGGATAATCTCGGGGTTAAGTCCTACAATCAATAACAAATGTCAGGCTAGTCAAAGTGCTTTCTACTAAGGCACTCCGATGCTCAAATCAGTAAATCGATTGATAATGAAGCAGTGGAGTGAAAGCTTAAGGTAGTAATTGTGCGTACCTTGTTGAGGGCTGAAATAAGGTATTTATAGCTTCCTCATAGTATATGATATGCCTTTGATACCCTTGTTGCATGAGAAGGGCCATTATCTTTACTTTAGGACTTTCTAGTCTTATCTAGGGTGTGTACTATTCTAGGTGGCGCTGCCTCTAGCTTCGTAGGACAAGGACATACATTGGAGGCGCTACTCCTTAGCCTGACATGACTGCAAAAGATGGTACTATTGGTGGCATGCGCCATTAATGATAATGGCATGGCAAGGCATTCAATGCAGCCGAATGGCTCCCATCACTCCTCAACCACTATGGTCGAGATGGGCACTTCAACAGGAATACTTCCTAAAATCTTGGTTACGAAGCTTATTTCGGTCGAAGCTACAACATTCTGGCCAAAGGATTGAGGCCACTTATTAAAGGCTATCAATCAGGTTACTGACCATATCCTGGTCAATTAGAAACGCTAATATTCGCCACATTGGGTGGGGATCTAGAGGTGGAGTGGTGGTTGAGTACTTGCTTAGTCCCAAAATGTGTTCCTGTTCCAGTTGAGTATTATTGGGTTGGGTCTATTGGGCTATACTATAGCAGAGAGTAAATATGAAAGTAAATATGTGAGCATAAATAGAGTCATATGAAGTATTTTTACTAGTGTTATGTGCTAAATAAGGAAAGCTTATGTGGCACAATCTATAGACTTCCTACCAGATTGAATGGGCGGCTTGTATTGATTAAGGTTGCTGGTTAGATGGAACAACTCAAATTCGACCCACTCTAGAGGTGCACGAATCCTTCAAATGATGTGGGTATAGGTTTGGCAATTTTAATCTAACTCGTAGTGCCCATTTCTATTCCCGTTCTGTTTCATTCCATACGAAGTAGGTTTAAACCAACTCTGCATAGGGCGGACCAAATTTTAATATGAATTTCATGCGGGGTGCGACGGGTTCAGGTTCCTCGTTACACCTCTAGTACTTACAAAATTATGATGTATAATATGTTATATATTTGTATGATTGGACTATTTTAATATTTTAGTTTTTTATTGATATATTTGAACATTGTCATGTTGAATATTATTTCATTCTATTTATATTTTAATTTTTAATTGATATATTTAAATATTGCTAGATTGATTGAACTTTTTTGCATTAAATTTTACGATATTTTAGTGAGTTATCAAATTAAGTAGATGGTTTTAAAAAGAATTAGTAAGTGTGGCACAGATAGGGCTGTAAATAGATATTCCAAAATTTATTTACTATTTGCATCGTATCCTTTTATACAAATATTATTCGCATTCGTTTAAGAGATATTCAAATGTAAATGGATATGGATATCGTAACTGCATATCCAATCCATTTAATATTCACTTCGAATATATATTCAAAAAATAATATATTATTTATAATTTTTAATAAAAATTTTATAATTCATATATATAAATTATAATTGAATAACTGGAAATAAAAAATAAAACATTTTAAAATTATTGTAATATAGAGAAAAAAAATTGAAGAATGAAGTTAATCAACATAAATTATTGTGGGTTGACTTGATAACTAGTATACGTAAATATCATTATTAATATTAATTAGTACTACTAATTAATTACAAAGTCAATTATTAATTAGAAATTGTGCTATTTATTTGATTGCTTCCCTTTTAATGAAATTGTATAGGTTTTTCTATTAATTAAAAAATATGTATTTGTTAAAGATTATTGGATTCACATTTTTGGATATTCATATCCGTAATGATAACAAAAAATAATTCGAATGTGGGTATTTTTAATCAAACATAAATATATCTGAATAATTATAATTAAATACGGATATATATGAGTTCGATGGATATCTGATGAATATGATATCAGTCGAAATTGGATATCATGCATAAATATCAATCAAATATATATCTGTATTTGATATTCAAAAAATAAATCAAATACAAATATAAAAATAATATATTCAATCTATTTAATATTTATTTACACTCCTGACACTGTGTATCGAGTGTGGGCTTAATATATTTAATGCGGTGATACGGGGGCGGCCGGGCGGATTAGGATTTTAAATTTAAATCCCATGAGGTAGATGGGAAGGTTTATAACAACATTTGTTGGCTGTTTTTTTGGACACGGGCCAAATTGAAGATTTCTTTGGTTACCCCATCAAGAAATATGTCGGTGCAGAGTTTCCTGAAATATGTTGGTTGAAGATTTCCCCATTTTCTTTTTGACCATGCTTAGCTTGCATGATATATAGTTGATTTCTCATCGGTGGAATTTTTCTGTAGTTTAGTCTATTGTCGCCCAGCCAGGCTCGTAGCTGAGAAGGGAAAAATGGTCCCTTATCCTGATGTGATTGGTACGAAAGGACATTTGCTTTTGTTAGATGCGAAAAATAGTTTTATAAATATTTATTTATTTATTTTTTATTTTTTCATTGTTTCCATTATTTTATTTGAGGATAAAAAAGACGTAAATAAAAAGATATTTAGAAAAGATGATGGAACGATGGATGTAGTATGGACATCCATAGACTTTGGGTCTTAAGCAATAGACTCGTTCTAAAACCAGAAAAAATGAAATAGAAAAAGAAAATTGTCAAGGTAGTATTTTTTAATTGGCCAATTAATGATTTTTAAAAATAATATAATATTAGTGACAAAATAATAAAAGATAAAGTAAAAATTGTCACTATTGATATATATATATATGAAGTAGTAATAACTTTATTTTGCCAGTGATCGATGTTGCAAAAAATAACAAATAGAATATTTATTGATGGTCGGGAGATCGACAAAAAATGGGAGCTCGGGTGAGCATTTCTTGGGTTAGAGGGTTGAATCAAATATAGGTGCGTTGGTCGTAAGGTAGAAATACTCAGTGTATGGTGAGTGCTTGATGTTATTAATTGATTCTCATTGGCAATGAATAAGTGGGTATTTATAGCTAACGGTTTAACTAGCTGTATACTATTGGATCCACATGTCCGCTTCTTTGAGCATACATGTGACCGCTTTGTATGAAGAGGATCTCATCTAGATTTGGGTTCGGGTCGGCTGATAGGGTTGATTCACTTGAGAAAGACGCGAACCCTGGTGTTATTTTAGTATTTTGGTTGAAAGTGAGGGCATTTTGGTCTTTTAATAATCCTTTCTCATCATTCATCCCCCCAACTTTCTCATTTATGAATAGAGTAATCATTAATGACGAAGTTGATCTGGATTGCTGATACCAATAGTCCTTTCCCCAGATCCATCGGATCATGCCAAACTCATTGAGGGTCTAATTCTTATAAGCAGATACCCCTTGTCCCATTTTCAACCTTTATTTCCCTACTTCCATATCGCTATAGCATGTCAAAAATCTTGACCTCTCTACCATTTAACCCCTAGCCATGCATCACTATGAGAGAAATTTGTAGCAAGTAGGTGTCGGTCTCTCGACCGTCTATTTCCCCCTTTTTGTATTCCTTGTAACTTTATTATTTATTATCCCTTATTTGGTAATTGTATTTGATATTCCATGGCCAATAAGTTTTTTTCCTCCTTGTCGAGTAGTAATAGCTCATCATCCTCTTCCTTTTCTTCTTCAAGCTTCGACCTACGTGGTCGAGATGCTGGGTCACTAGTACCACCCCATTCTTTTGTGGGCCCTAAAGACGAAAATGACCCTTTAAATCCCCTAGTAAGATAACCCAAAGTTTTCGCTTTCTTGCGCAGCCGATTCTTCATCCATGATAGTTATAGGATTATAATGCCCCAAGTTGGGCAAAATATGTATCAACCGCCCCCAAACTGTCTAGCCTTCTACTTTCTAGTTTTAGAGGCTTAGCTGAGGTTCCCGATAGCAAAACCTTTGACCAACATCATTAGGACTTTAGGTGTTTGTCTGACCCGATTAGTCTCTAACTTCATCCGTAACATCCTAGGCTTTATCATAATCATGCATTACTTCAACATTGAGCCATCTTTCATTAATTTTTGGTATCTTTTCCATGTTAACCCCTTAACTTGCTCAGGAGATTGGGGCTTTTACTATATGATGACCCGTCAGTGTTTGAAGTTTCTGACTAATCTCTTGAGCTTAGCTGGCTCTTGGTGCAACAAGTGGTTCTATATAGAGGCTCTCATGCACAGCCCATGGAACGATCCTAGCGAATGGTGGGACAACAAACTAACGTTTTCTTCGGATGAGGCGCCCTCATAGGAGGAGGGCTTCGTCGATGAGCTTTTAATTACTTATTCATTCAACTTCTCGCACCTCTTCAACTAAGAGACCCTTAAACGTGTCTACCTCTCCCTTGCTAGGCTTTGACTTAGAAGGACACTTAGTAATTGTGACTTGTTATTTTGTTAACTTCCACCATCTCTTAACTTCATTCTTACTTGTTCCTTTTTTGTAGAAATGATAACCCTTAAAGCAATGATTATGAATTTAATAAAGCAAAAAAAGATTGAGGTTGTGACTGCTAAAAGGCATAAGAGAGGTAAGAGGACCTCCGACGTTGCTCCCAATAAGGGTGCAGGATTTGTTGACCCTTTCGACGACACCAACCTCCTTTTGACATGAGCGACCCCTCAACAAGCTCAGCATACTGACCTTGTACCCTTAGATCCAACACTTTTTTGATGTGTTTCCCCAATGTCGGAAGAGCTTGCTGGCATCAATCTTTTAGCTGAGGGATTAGGTAAGGAAGTTTTGATTGCAAAGCTCACAGTAAGCAAAGGGAAAATAAAGGTCATAGATGATCCCTCATCTCCTAGCCTAGACAATCGCTCTACTCAGTTGGAGGGTCACAAAATCTACATAAAACGTCGATGTACCAACAGTACCACTTCACCAATCTTCCTGAC
>JACGDI010003514.1:530728-558960 GCA_014898725.1 Jacaranda copaia | reverse complement strand
AAGTGCATGTTAAAAAATTGGATGGTAATGCTATAGGATAAAATACTGATATTATGTAAAATGATACAGTTTATAAGTTGACTATCGAATTGAAAATACCATTCATTTGAGATATTAGATGTGTATTTATTATACAATATAAAATTATAATAAAATTTTTGATACATCCTATATATGTAGTACATCGATTATACTTCAATATTTAGATATGCATGCATCGTGTATGCTCCAATTGTTAGTATAATATAACAAAATATTAATATTATATGCTTCATAAAATATAATTGATGAGGGTGTAAATCATTTAGGGATAAGTTGGGTTGATGTTCAATCTATTCGACCAAATGGGAGATCGAAAGAGAGACGTTTGTTGAGATGACCGAGCTGAATCCTACAAACAATAGCACACGTTAGACTAGTCAAGATGTCCTCAGTTAAGGCACTCCAATGCTCGAGTCAGCATATAGTCGATTGGAAGATAGAACAGCAAAGTGAGGGCTTTTAATAATAATGAGCATACCTTGTTGTAGGTTGGCAATAGGGTATTTATAGCCCTTATGGGGAGGTTAATATATTCATGATGTTCTTGTTATATAGGAAGGGCCTTTATCCTTAACTGAGAACCTTTAAGTCTTCTACTTTTTTTGTACTGTTTCAAGTGGTGCTTTCTCCCGCCTTCTAGGATAAAGCGGTATATAAGAGGTGTGCACTAGCCTGGCATGAAAGAAAAGGTAGTACTAATGGTGGCATGCGCTATTTATGTGGAGACATGCTGCCTGTCAAAGTATTCAATGCAACCAACAGGCTATCACATCTACTCAACCTCCCAAGTCGAGATAAATACTCGTTTGTGAGCTATTTACATAGACTCTAATCGACACAATGATACTTTGTCGTATCTAAATGTCTCCTTGGCTGAGTGCTAAACAAAACATCCTTAATCGTGGTCAACCATACTCTGGTCGATGGGGTCGAATCCTTATACTTGCACTGGCGGGTAAAGTCCAATGAGGTTAAGTCAATCAATAACACAATTAACAATGAGTTAGGCTTTATAGGTAATTGGGTTGTCTCACATCATAATTTTTGTCTAGTCGAGAGTTATTGGGTTGGGCCTATTAAGCTATCCATATTATAAGTTTCCCCCACTCCGTAGTCCTGATTAAGTTTACCAACAAGAAAGAGGATATGCTCAACAAAAGGTTCAACACATGGGATAAGATCCTGAAGCATCTCTTTTCCATGCAGGAGGAGTGGCCCGGAGCCTTTCTTTCTCGATTGTCTGTCTTAACGGTGTAATTTCAAAACTCGATTAAGGTTTCAATGCATTTAATACAGCTTTTACATTGGACCACGCAAAGATTCAGGCAACAGCTGCATAAAAATTGTAGTCATTTGGGTTACCACGCATTGAGGGCTATAAATAGCCACAGTGAAAACCTTTATTTTCACTTTTATAGTATTATGTGAGGTTGAATGAATCTATTTCACTACACTTACTACCTACTGTGTTCTACATTAAACTTCCAAATCGTGTAAGTCTTCCAAAATATGAGTGAGTTTTATTTTGTTACATTTTAATCATATAATTTTATCAAACATGTTGAGTGCATTTGGTAACAATAGCAATCGGAGGAGTGATAGTAAAGCAACTCGATTGGACTTGGGTCCAACTAAGGAGGAATGTGACTTAACTAACTAGTTCAATGAATCTTTTAGTGAAAGCTCGACCTCTAGTAGTTTCGATGATAGTCGTGTCACTACTGAGGAAGAGGCTGGGCTGAGTCGACCTCCCATTTCCCATGGTCGATTACTCACCCTCAACCACTATAGTGAGATTATTTCAAAGATAAGGGATGGGGATCTTAAGCTTAATAGATGACTGTATCATGTCCCTTTGGAGTTTGAATTAATTGTCCCTGGTCCCAACAATAGGATGCACGCCCTCCAATTAGTTGTATCACAATCTTCAAAGACGCACTTAGGTGTGAGCTAAGGTTCTTAATAGCCCAACCAACAATTGACCTCCTTATAGTCTTTCAAGTTTGTATTACCCAATTGTTAACAAACTGCTTCTCAACTATATACAACTTTGTGGTTCTTATGCATCTTCACAACCAACCCCCGACTTTTGCAAATTTTAGTAATCTCTTTTACCTTCCAATGTCCCAAAAGTTAGGGAGTACCAAAGAGTCAGGTTTTTACTACCTCACAGCCTATCTTTGACCAAAAATTTTAGTGACCTCTCTTCATCGTTTGATCAAAATTGAAAAACTAGTTATTTCTTCGTTAGATCTCCTGGTAGAGTTGATTTAATATACTTAGGGATTAGATAATGGATCACATCGAGATACCTCAGAATGAAACCCCAACCTAGCCTAATATCTTTATTCAGGATTTAGTTGAATGTGGACAGATGGAGGCCTCGGGGTATATCGAAGAGAGAAATTTGGTGTTGGCAGGCTTGTCACCTCCTCAGCTAGATTTATCGATAGACAGTCAACTAGGTAGATGCCTTTACTATTCTTTTGGTAGCTTTTTGCCCTTTCTTTCTAGTTGATGCTAATGTTAGCTTTTACTTGTACTTATCCATATCGAGAAGAAATTATGAGCTAAACTCAATAATAAGAAATGGTATGGTCACAAGAGTGCTGTTAGGGGGCTACCCAACCTCAGGTTGCTTCATGACCACAAGCAGCGTTGCTTGCCCCTACTGCTCAACTAACCCAACCTATTCTCGTTTGGACTGGTAACCCCTCTGCTCTACAAAAAAGGCCAGCGATCAAGCAATCTAAACCCACCCAGAAGAAAACTATCACCAATAAGAAAAAGGGAAAGGCTGAGGTGTCGAATTAACTGACAGGCTTTGAACTCTTCGAGCATCGGCTTGATAATAAGTTATTCCTGCTACTGAACCTAATTTTGCACTAATTCGAAACTTATATGGCAATCCATGACTCCTGGTCGATGATGTCTTTAGGTTCGACCAAATTGGTGCTTCTAAAAATGATGATGGCAGGGCTCTTTAGGTTTGACCAGGTGGAAGTGATGGAACTGTCCCAGGAAACAATGCTAAAAGCCTTAACATACCATTCTAATATGGCAAGTTTTTAATCAAGTTTTATTTGCTCTTTGAGAATTCTCTGCTCATTTATACTTTTGCATTTATATATATCAACTAAGGTTGCTTCTACTGCAAGTCAAATAATTGGGCTATCACTTTTATTGTAAGGCTGAGCTAACCCTAGATGATCAAGAAAAGCTCCAAAATAAGCATAGTCATAGCAAAGTGATGAAGACTCAGCTCAAGTCGGCTCAGTCAAGAATTAACCAGCTAACCAAATGGCTCGAGGATAAGAAATCACAACTTATTACTCCATTGGTCAAGAGAAGCAAAGTGGATGAGTTAATGCTGAAGGTGAGGTTAGATAATCAAGTCAGCTATGATTCTGGTCAATCACATAGCATAGTATTGCAATAAATTATGCTCAGACTGAGTTCTTTAAGATGTTACCACTCATCCGATGAGAAGTTGTGCAACAATTTTTGTTATGCTCAGTGTTTCAAGATACTAGTGTCATCTTTTCCATCAACGACACGAAAGAGGCCCTTTAGAAGGCCATAAAGCAGCTAGAGTATTTAGGCTACCAAATCCAATCTGAAGACGGGGATCAACTGAACCCTATCTAGACTAAGCGGCTTACAGATTATCCAAACCTCCCATAATCGAAAGAGAATGCTCATATAGAGGGACCTACTGTTGCGCCTAAAGTCGAGGCTTCTAGGCCTACCGCCATGCCTGCGGTCAAAGTTACAGTTGATTTTCAAATGAGGCTTGCTGATGTGACCAGTGAATTTAGCTTCACAAATGCCTTTGCGTTCGATATCAGGGATGGCAAGGTCAACATAGCTATCTTCTTTCCTTCAACTAGGCGCATATTTCTTATTGATGAGGTGGGACTCTCTCAACCAGCCCCCATGGTTCAACTAGTGCTTGCGGCAATGCTAGTGGAGAAAATTGAGAGTCCTCACAATGTTGTGCCTATGCTCTTGAGTGATAAGCTCGATCAAGCAATCGGCAACATTATAGCTGATCGTACTGCACTAGCAAACAGTGAATGTTCGGGTTAAGCTAAACTCTTAGTGGCATTGGTTATTTGAATTTACCATTCTAGTCACCCTGTGTAGCGCGTTGAAACTGTTTGTAACTGAATGTAATTGAATGTAATTGGATGTTTTTTGTTTATGGAAGTTAATGAAGTTTTTCTTTCGACTCATTTTGACATCATCGATTGTATGTCTTTGGTTTACTGCTTTTATTTTCGTCGATTGTTTGCTAATAATTTGACTTCAAATTAAGTAATCAATGTGATCTCTTAACAAAGTAATTGGATAATACTTAATAGATTTAGAACCAAGGTAATGGTCAATTTATTATTCAACCTACTCCAGAATAATGGAATTAATCCAACTATATGCATATCGAGTGGACCTATTTTAAAGTAGGTGTTGAGATATTATTATCGTCGACTACTTGACCAATTTAAGTTGTTGTCTTTGTGATCAAATGATTAGGCTTGGTGCCTAAATTAATTAAATGAACTCTAACTTGACACTCAATGCTGTCATTGTAATGTGTATATCATTTGAACAACTTAGTTTTCAACTACAAGGTTGATTTCTTGCTGGGTTTGGAATAGTTGAATCTACACTGTCGTTTGGGCTTGAAGCCATAAGTTGTTGTTGAAACTAATTTGAGGTCAACCGTTAGGTCGACTTTAAACGATCCACTCATTTATCAACTTAAGCTAAAAAGATTTAGTTTGCAATTTGGAACCATCGTGGGATCGACTACTAGGTTAACTATAAATGACCAACTTGTTCATTGACTTGGGCTAAGGAGCCATGGTTTGTGGTTTAAAACTATCATGAGGTCGATTGCAGGGTCAACTATGAATGATCAACTCGTTCATTATCTTAGGCTAAGGAGCCTTGGGTTGTTGGTGTGAGTAATTAAGCTATAGGAACGTAAGTAGTTTATATTGATCTAAAATAATACTTCAGTACAGTCGAGTGGAGACTTCAGTCTCTTTACACATAAAACTTTTTCAAGTTCACCACATTCCATGGTCGAGGGAGCTCGTTATCATTCATATCCATGAGTCAGTAGGCATTGTGCTTTACTGCCTTGACCACCGAGTATAAGCTCTCCCATTTGGGATTGAGCTTTTCCATATTTTTCCCAGTTTGCTTATGTTTCTTCAAGTCAAGCCTTGAGGTGGTCTAAGATAGCTCTGTTCATAACTTATGTTTGTCCATTTGCTTGAGGGTTCCCAACTAAGGTGAAGAGGTGAAGTGCTATCAAATCCCAAGGCTCTCGCACTAATTCCTCATGCTCATGCTCCAAAACTATGTTCCATTGTTTGATATTAGCACTTTCAGCAAACTAAAATGACAGATCATATTTTTTCAAATGAAACTTTTGATGGCCGCATCAGTTATCTTAAGGACTGCCTCTACTTTGACATACTTTGTAAAGTATTTAACCACGATGATCATAAATTACCTTTGACTTGTGGTCTTTAGAAAAGAACTAACTATATCTATCCCTCATTGGTCGAATAATCATGCGATCTAAATGGGCACACGCGTTATCGTAGGTTGATGTGGTGTGTTTAAGTGGACCTAGCAAGATGGGCATTTTCTAGTGAATTCAATGGCATCCTTCAATAAAGTTGGCCAAAAATACCCATGCTTAATGATTTTGTAAGCCAAAGATCGTCCTCTAGAATGATTTTCATAAATTCCTAAATGAACTTCTTGCAATACCTCACAAGCTTGTTTCAGCATCAAACATCTCAACAGTGGTCCAAAAATTATCTCTTTTAAAGCTTACCATGTTCATCGAGGGTGAACTTAGTTGCTTGACCTCTGAGCCTACGTGCTTGGCCTTTATCCTCATGGACTTTTCCTTTCCCCAAATAAGCTTTTATTTCATCTTACTAGGAGAGAGGTGCTTCTCTGATCTATCCTACCAAATTCTGGTCAAAAACTCCTATGCTAGGTTAGTTGGTGACCAGAAATGTCATGGTTCTATCTCTGGTCCCCTTTGTGGAGCTAGCAAATTTTGATAGTGCATCAATACATTCATTCTCTGATCAAGAAACTTAGTTGAGGGTGAATTTCCTAAACTATCGCTATAACCTTTTAACCTCAGCCAAATACTTGCTCATCATAGTTTCTTTAGCTTTAAAGTTTCCTTCGACTTGTTCTGCAACCAGCTGAAAATCAGTAATGGTTGTTAGCTGCTCAACTCCCTCATTTATTGCCATCCTCATGCCAGCAAAGAAATCCTCATATTCTACTTTATTATTTGTAATAGGGTAGTCAAGTTTAATTGTGAAGTTGTATTCCTCAACCTATAGAGAGGAGATGTTAAGTCCTCCCCCTGAAGAAGTTGTCGAGCCATCGACATGCAAGGTCTATATAAGGGAATCGTGGTTGAGCTTGTCAGGCAGGTCAAATCTCTCCACAACCAAGTTCGCAAACACTTGGGCGCTTATAGCAGTTTAAGGTTGGAAAGTGATGTCAAATTTCCCTAACTCGATTGCACATTTTATCAATCTTCTGGATGTGTCAGGCCTCGACAGCACTTGTTCAACTATTTGTTTGTCAAGATGATAATAGAGTGAGATTAAAATTAAAGCCTCAATTTCCTAGTTATAGTGACCAAAGTAAGAGCAAATTTTTTGATCTCTAGATAGTTATGCTCTAGGCCTTCCAATATTTTGTTGTTGTAGTGAACAGATCGATGGGTTCCATTTTCAATTGAGACCAAAACTGAACTGATCACTGCTAATGAGACTGCCAAATAAATATGCAAAACTTCTCCAACCTTAGGCTTAGCTGACATCGCGGGTGTTCAAAGGTATTACTTCAATTTAACCAGGGCCTGGTCACATTTTGCTGACCACTAAAAGCCCAATTTCCTCACAGTTCTTAGGATTTTGAAAAACGACAGGCTTTTGTCAACTAGCTATGCAATGAACCACCCCAAAGTAATAATTCTTTCAACTAAGCGCTGAATGTCTCTGATTATTCGAAGAGGCGTGATGTCCAAATGGCCTGGATATTTTGTGGATTTGCTTCAATGCCAATTTGATTGATCATGTAGCCCAAAACCTTGCCTCATCTCACCTCGAACGTATATTTGTTAAGGTTGAGTTTCATGCCAAATGCTCGTAATATTGAAAATATGTGGCTGAGATTAGCCAAGTGATCATGTTATTTCTCTATTTTGATAATCATATCGTTGGCATAGACCTTCATGGTCCTACTTATCTAATTCTTGAACAAAAAGTTCACCAGTCTCTGGTAAGTCACACTTGTATTTTTTAGCACGAAAGGTATGACCAAAAAATAATATACACCATTGGGAACCACGAAGGATGTTTTATCCCTACCCTCAAAGGCCATGAAAATTTAATAATAACCTTGAAATACATCCATCATACTTAAAAGATCGCAACCAACAATAGAATTTACTAAAAAATCTATACGAGGCAGTGGATAAGGATATTTAGGGCAAGCTTTATTCAAATTGGTAAAATTATTATACATTCGCCACTTTTCCTCATTCTTAGGGACAAAAACTACATTATAAAGCTAACTTGGATATTGAATTTCTACAGTGTATCCTACCTCTAAAAGCTTGTTGATCTCCTCTTAGATGATTTGGCATTGCTCTACATTGAAGGTTCTGGTCTTCTACTTGATTAGTTTGAATAAGGGGTCCATATTCAGGTTGTAGATGATGATACTGTGGTCAATTCCTTATAAGTCGGAAGCCTTCAAACAAAAACATCAACATTCCTTCTACAGAAATTGACCATAAGACACTCCATGTGGCTGCCCAAATTAATCCCAATTTTGGTGGTCTTATCAGGGTTCTTGGGCTCTGGCTCGATGGTCTTGAACTTTTCGACAGGCTTAACCCTGGTCTTCTCTAGTTTTTGCTTCTTGTTTTGCTATCCTTTCTTGTGTTCTATTACTGGGACATCTCCAAAGATTCAGCTTTGGTCGAGCCTTCTGTTCATTTACCTTGACTGAAATCATGTAGCAATGCTAAGCTTGTATAGAAGTTTGCCGATTCTAGTAGTTGTCGGAAACTTAACTTTCTATGATAAGTCAAGACTATGGCTTAAAAATTATTCAGCATTCGTCGCCTAACGATAACATTGTAAGCAAAGGGTGCATTGATAACCAGATAGTTAATCATGAGTGTTCTTCATCGAGAGGCCTCTCTAAATATAGACAAGTTTATGTACCATTCAAGTCTATTCAGATCTTAGATATCCTGTCTCATAAGATCTTGTAACATGGAAAGTTTAAAATCACGATCGCATAAGAATTATTCCATGATCATCAGTCAGTGCGTGACTAAGTCCCGTAGTCTAGTATGATCTAAGAGCTTTATCCAATGCCAATGAAGTAATAAAGAGCATAAGATGAATATTGCGGAAATGATCTTGAACCCTCCGAATCCAACCAATGGGGTACGTACAAGCTCAAAATTCTGCTTTCCCATGTTCATTCTCTTCAAGGTTGACAAGAAAATAATATTTGCGAAGCTATCACTATAAACCAACACCTTCTTGACCTCGAAGTTTGCTACTTCAATAGATGCCACCAAAGGGTAATCCAGCTTGTTGTCAACCCCCAAATTCTCAATGTGAGAGAGGTCAATGTTAGAGAAAAAGATTGGTTCTATGCTACTCAAGAGCTAGAAGACTAGTCTCCTCCAGTTTTGCCTTCTCATAGATTTGGAGTCCCCTTCAATCGAACTTTTCTATGTTCTCATAGATGGCGCCAAATGATGAGGGTATAAATCATTTAAGGATAAATTGGGCTGATATCCAATCTATTCAACTAGATGGGAGGTCAAAAGAGAGAGATTTATTGAAATGATTGGGGGTTGAATCCTGCGACCAATATCATACGTCAAATTAGTTGAGATGCCTATATTCTAACACTCAAGTCAGTATATAGTCAACTGAAAGATAGAGCAACAGAGTGAGAGCATTTAGTGATAATGAGCACACCTTGTTAGAGGATGATAATAAGTATTTATAGCCTTCCTGGAGAGGTTAATATGTCCATGATGTCCTTATTATATAGGAAGGGCCTTTGTCCT
Source organism: Jacaranda copaia (assembly GCA_014898725.1). NCBI lineage: Eukaryota > Viridiplantae > Streptophyta > Magnoliopsida > Lamiales > Bignoniaceae > Jacaranda > Jacaranda copaia. The sequence continues at coordinate 549,767 of JACGDI010003514.1, read as the reverse complement.
TGCCTGAGGACCTTTAAGTCTTTTACTATTTATGTACTATTCTAGGTGATGCTTCCTCCCGCCTCTTAGGATAAAGCGGTACATAGGAGGTGTGCACTACCCTGGTGTGGCAAAAAAAGTGGTACAGTGGTAGTATGTGCCATTAATATTGAGGTATGCCACCTGTCAAAACATTCAATACAGTCGAAGGGTTGTCGTATCTACTTGTCCTCCCCGATCAAGATAAATACTCATCTGTGAGCTATTTACATAGACTCTAGTTGACACAATTGCACCCAATCGTATCCAAATTTCTCCTTGGATGAGTGCCAAACAAAACATCCTCGATCGTCATCGACCATACTCTGATCGACGGAGTCAAATCCTGATACTTGCGCTAACGGGTAAGGCCTAGTGAGGTTGGGTTTGGTCCACAACATAGTTAACAATGAGTTGGGCCTACTAGGTAATTGGGCTGTCTCACATCGTAACTTTTGTTTGGTTGAGAGTTATTGAATTTAGCCTATTGGACTATCGCATATCAATAATGGTTCAGAAGCCAAAGGTTTTACAAGGAAAAGTTGTGCCCATTTTGAATAAAAGTGAAAGGCTTTTTGTTTATGAATTAGAGCATTTTGTCAAAATATTTTTTGGAAAATGGGATTGGGGAATGTGATGATTGTTTATTTTGGGTGGTAAGTGGAGAATAAACTGGGAAAATTTTATTTGTTTGTTTGTATTTTGGATGGGATAAAATATCATATCAATAACTTTTTTGTTGAATTGATACAGTGATATTGATATTTTAAAATTATTTATGTATATGTATATATAGATTGGGTAGAAAAGACAAAAAATGAGATGGTTACACATTAAAGAATGAGTAGGAAATGAATTGTGAGGTTATTTTGAACTTTTTTAGATATATTTTAAATAATAAAATTAAAAAATATGATGAATTATTTATTAGGTTAATTAGAAAAAAATCCCTAACCCTACTACCAATTTAGTGTTTAGTCCCCATTTGAATTTTTACATACTAAACTCTCCACTTTTTCAAAGAAGTTAGGAATCACTCCTCATATCTCTTAGAAAGACTTATATACCCTTGTATTTGAAAAAACAACAAAAATATTTGAGAAATGTGTTTCTCTCTTCAATAAGAACGCTTTCCTCTTTTTTTTTCCTACCTGAAAATGACTTCTTGAGGCATGAAAACAAAAGGGCACGAAACCATTCTTCTTTTGCCATTGACACAAGAACAAGAGAAGAAGAAGTGAAAAGAAAAAAAAGAAAAAAAAAAAAAGAAACACTCCAAAATTTCTGCTATTTTTCTACAGCAATGGAAGGAAAAATATTTGCAAAAAGAAGCTAAGTACAAAAAGAAGTGAGCAAGAGAAACACATGTATGTTTTTTGAATTTGCAGTTTCAAATGTCAGTGATTTTTTGGTATTTTTATTTTTTATTCATTTTTTACTCGTTAAACACTTGAACCAATTTGATATACATATAATTTTTGTTGTGAGATGGAAAGTTTCTAATTTGTACTTGAAGGGTGTGAAAGTTGGACTTTACCTTTTTGAGGTTTATAGTTATTTTTATCTAAAATTATATGGTGAAATCATACCATAAAACTATCTGATATGGGATAATCCAGTAGGCCCAATTTCAAATGAGACAGCCCACGAGGCCCAACTTGATACGGTATAATCTAGTAGACCCAACAAGCCCAGATTCAGAAGAGACAGCCTATGAAGTCCAAAGGCACATCAGTCTGGTCGACCTGTATCGACCCCATTTGGTAAGCCCCGCGGTCGACCCGTATCGACCTGAAGGCCACTTTCAAAGTTTTAGCATCCAAGTACGATCGACATGAATCGACCTCCGTGTGCAAGTTGGACAGGTTGAACCTCTTGGCATTGATGACACGTGGCAGCTGATGTGATGCTACCAACGGATGTAACCGCTACCAACAACTCTGGCAGAGACATGCTCCTATTGGCATGGTTATCCAGAAAAATGGGAGATTGCGCCACCTGGCACAGTACCGAGATCTGAGCAAAGAATGACTCCCAACTCCCTGTCATGGAGAAAGCCAAGTACACCTAGTAAGGGTACTTGGGTAAAATCGCGCCACAACAGGCTATAAATACTACAAGCACCACCACGCTCAAGGTAATGCCATTTACACTATTTACTACATACTCTCTCCCTATATTCTCCGATCTATCAAAAATCTAACTTGAGCGTCTGAGTGCCATAGCCGAGGGTCTCTCGACTAGTTGAAGTGTGTTCGTGGTTGCAGATCTCAAGCCCAAAATATTTGAATCAACCGAAGTACCTGACTCTCCAGCTCTATGCAGCATCACTATCTGAAAGTAGTAATGTATTATCTATAGAACATAACATCCAAGCTTGTAGTACACATTAGGTAAAATTTTAGTATATGATCTGTGTAACCATAGTACATTTTAGAAGCAACTGTAGTATAAAATATTCAAGTTTGTAGTCATATTATGGAAAAGTCTAATATATAACCTACAATACATTTTAGAAATAAATATAGTATAAATATTCAAGTTTGGAATACACATTAGACAAAAGTGCAGTATATAATTAGTGTAACTACAGTACATTTTAGGAGCATCTGTAGTACAAAAATATTCAAGCCTGCAGTATGTATTAAATAAAAATGTAGTATATAATCTATGTATCTTCAATATATTTTAGAAGCAACTGTAGTATAAAATATTCAAGCCTAAAGTATAGACTAGCTGAAATTATAGTATAATATATTATGTGTTTCTGAAGTATATTTTAAAAATATTTGTAGTATAAAACATTCAAGTCTGAAGTATACTATAACTAAAAGTGTAGTATAATATATTATATATTTTTGAAGTACATTTTAAAAACATATGTAGTATAAAACATTCAAATTTTTAGTATATATTATCTAAAAGGATTAGTTTATTATTGTTTATATACTAATTTTTCTTTATCTGATTGCAGCAAAGCCAAGATATTATGAGGTCTGCTTTTGTAGTATATAAACATTTTTGTAGTATATTATGATTGCAGCAAAGCCAAGATAATATCTTCAAATAAGTATAATTTTTCAATTTATAAATGGTAGGCATGGGTTTATGAACGCATCTCTTCACTGGCTTTACCAGTAAGTTTGTTTAAATTTCCACGCTTTTATCGTTGGAAGGATAGCAAACTCCCATATAATGTGGATGAGGCAGAGAATAAATTAAAATAAATTACAGCAGAAATGGTAATAATTGTAATAATTTATTGTTAGCTTTTTGTATAAGAATTTGAATTTGATAATTATTTTCATTATAATAGGTTGTAGCCCTCAACTCTACTCCAAAGGAGTTAGAATTGGCAGTTTTAATCAAGAAATTAGAAACTTCTAGTGCTGCTATTAGTGAAGTTCATGTTTGTGATCATACAGTTTATGAAGCAATTATTGTAGCTAAAGTTGGAAGAAATTAAATCATTGAAAGAAAAAATTACTTCATTTAATATGATGGCAATGAAGGAGCAGAGTGAGGAGAAGCATCTAGTTGAGGACAAAACTGAGGGGGAGAAGCTTGAACAGAAAGCTGGTGAGTTTGTACATAAGGGGGGACTTTATTTGGTAGATAATGAATAGAAAAACAGGGATGAATCTGAAAACACGGTGAATGAAGAAAGTTAAACAAAACATCGTTATGATCCTTCAGATTTTTCTAAACCTTTGAAGACAGAAGTTTATGTACCAATTCAAGCAGCTGAGTTTGAGAAATATAAGATTGAAGTAGCAAATGTCATGTTCTCGATTGTGATAAATATGCACAATTGAGAATGCAGGAAGTCGAAATAAAAATCTTTAGATTTTGTCAACCCACCTTGTCCTCATCCTCGTGCAAAAAAAATAAAGAATAAGAAGAGAAAAAGGTGTTGTCAACTACTTAATATTTTAAATTTTTGCTATTTGCATTTCATTTGTAAATTATCTATTTGTAATAAATATAATGATATCTTATTCTTGATTGGTTGATATTTGTACTTAATGTGATCATATCTTATACTTCATGTTAGTAATATTTGTACTTAATATGCTATGTCTTTTGTATTCCAAGTTGGTGATATTTATACTTAATGTTCTATTCTTTTGCACTTCATGTTGGTGACATTTGTACTTCATATGCTAATCTTTTATACTTCATGTGGGGATATTTGTACTTTATGTGCTGATCTTTTGTACTTGATAGTTGATCCTTTGTGCCTAATGTGCATGAGTTTTGTACCCCATATAGGCATATTTTGTACTCCAAATAAGGGATACTTCAATTGTTAATACTTTGCACTTAACATACTTGAGTTTTGTACTCCATGTTGACTATATTTTATACTTCAATAGGGGATACTTCAATAGTTGATATTTTGCACTTAATGTGCTTGAGTTCTGTACTCCATGTTGGCTACGTTTTGTACTTCAATAGGGGATACTTCAATAGTTGACACTTTCCACTTAATACGCTTAGATTTTGTACTCCATGTTGGTATAGTTTGCACTTCAATAGGGATGCTTCAATACTTAATTCTTTGTACTTAGTCTGCTTGAGTTCTATACTCCATGTTGGCTATATGTTGTACTTCAATAGTTGATACTTTATACTTAATGCACTTGGATTTTGTACTCCATATTAGTATATTTTGTACTTCAATAAGGAATACTTCAATACTTGATTCTTTGTACTTAATGTGCTAGCCTTTTGTACTTCAATTGTTAACACTTTGTACCTAATGTGCTATATTTTAGACTACAAGAGACCAAAAACATCAGTCCAATCCAGGTGACAGAGGAACCAGCCAACCCAAAGATTGAAACTCCTAATCCCTATAAGGGAAGGACTAATTATAGAGGTCGTAAACTTATTCAGTAGAAAAGCGATAAGTCATCAATAATTTTGTTAGAAGAGATAATTTGGGGTAACAAAATTTGCTTATTATTTTTCTTTTGGATAAATTGTTGCATGAACAAACAATTAACAATTGTATAAGGTAACTGTCTGAGATGGAGCAAGATAGTTTCTAAATGGAAAAAATAATTAACAATTATAGTAGACTACTACATGTCGATATTATGTAGCCCATCTTTGAGCAACAAGTGTCACCATAAGATGTGGTTTACATATGCAATAGCGCAGTATATGGCGATTTCCTAGCTTATTTTAGTTCATGTTTCCAATGAGTATAACCATTTGTTTTATACTTCATAGGCTGACATATTAGACAAACTCAAGGGATGCAACTTGAAGGATATGATGGGTGAAGAATTCGTGGAGATGATACCTACACTTAACTCCTTCACCCATAAAGATTTGGAAAACCTCACGTTGGAAAACCTCCTATCGATTTGTCAACACGATCACTGGTTTTTAGTTGTCCTCGACACCTCGACACATTTTTTCTTGTATATGAATTCAATAATGGCCGCCAAATATAAACTGACAGCTACTACCATTGTAAGTTCACTTTCTTTCCCTGTGATTTCTTCATAAAGTAGGGAGTCAATAATTGATCAATATTTTTGTAGGCTTCATTCTATTCTCAGTACATGAGGCTTTCATTGGGGTGTCATGTGGATGAATACATAAGGCTAAAAAAGTAGATAGTAAAAGGGTACAGTGGATTGTGGCGTCTATGTGTACCTTTGGACAAAATATTTCACTAGAGACACCCTCGAATTCTGGAAGTTTGTTGGAAAAATTAACATGAACAAATGCCATTCGATAATGGCATATAAATATTAAGTCATGAAAATGCCAGGATTTAAATCACTCTTTATATGTAAATATATATATATATATATATGTAAATTGAAGCATACTTTGTATATAATATTATTTTGTATGTAAGTATAGTTTTCCATCAAACATTTATAATATTTTAAATTGAAATTAGGCAGTAAATTTAGTATAATTTGAGAAAAATGAAGTATAAAAGTGGAAAAAATAAAGTATAATTGTTACGCTGATGTATGAAATGCCTAGTTTCATGGAAACTGGGCTTCAATACTTGAGTACAATATGAAGGAAAAAAAAGTACAATATAAAACATGTATCATTGAAGTACACTCCAATTCCATTGAATACAATGAGTGAATCTGAGTATAATTTGACAAAAATAAAGTACAAACTCAGAACAAATAAAGTATAAAATGTGTTTCACTTAAGTATACTTCAGGTCAATTGAAAATGTCGAGTTAATGTGAATACAATTAAATACAATAAAGTACAAACCCAAAACAAACAAAGTATAAAATGTGTTTTGTCGAAGTACAATTCAGTTTCACTAAAACTGGCAACCAATTTGAGTAAAATTTGAGTAAAATGAAGTATAAACTAGGAAAAAATAAAGTATAAGATGTGTTTCTTTGAAATTTACTTCAATTCACCTAAAATTGTGCAAGAAATGTGAGTACAATTCGAAAAAAAATGAAGTACAAACAAAGTATAAAATATGTTTCGTCGAAGCACACTTAAGTTCCATTGAAACTGAGCAGCCAATTTAAGTAAAATGAAGTACAAACTCAAAACAAATAAAGTATAAAATGTGTTTCACTAAAGTACACTTCAAGTCAATTGAAAATGCCGAGTTAATGTGAGTACAATTCAAAGGAAATGAAGTACAAATTTAAAACAAACAAAGTATAAAATGTGTTTCATTAAAGTACACTTTAGTTCCAGTGAAACTGACAACCAATTTGAGTAAAATTTGAATAAATGAAGTACAAACTAGGAAAAGACAAAGTATAAGATGTGTTTCTCTAAAGTTCACTTCAATTCAATTGAAACGAGGCAGGCAATTTGAAGAAAATGAAGTACAAACCCAAAACAAACAAAGTACAAAATATGTTTTGTTGAAGTACAACTTCAATTCCATTGAAGTTGGCAGCTAGTTTGAGCAAAATGAAGTACAAACCAATATAAGATATGTTTCTTTAAAGTTCACTTCAATTTAATTGAAATTGAGCAGGGAATTTGGGTACAATTTAAAGGAAATGAAGTACAAACACATAACAAATAAAGTATAAAATATATTTTGTTGAAGTACACTTCGATTTCAATGATAATTTAAGTACGATTTGAGTGAATTGAAGTACAAACCTAGAACAAATAAAGTATAAAATGTGTTTCTTTGAAGTTCACTTCAATTCAATTGAAATTGTGCAAAAAATTTGGGTACAATTTGAAGGAAATAAAGTACAAACCCATAACAAACAAAGTATAAAATTTTGTTGAAATATACTTCAGTTCCACTAAAACTAACAACCAATTTGAATAAAATTTGGATAAAATGAAGTACAAATCAGGAAAAAAAACAAAATATAAGATGTGTTTCTTTGAAGTTCACTTCAATTCAATTAAAACTGGGCAGGGAATTTTGGTACAATTTGAAAAAAATGAAGTACAAATTCAAAACAAACAAAATATAAAATGTATTTCGTCGAAGTACACTTTAGTTTCACTAAAACTAGGCAGCCAATTTGAGTAAAATGAAGTACAAATCATGAACAAACAAAGTATAAAATGTGTTTCTTTAAAGTTCACTTCAATTCGATTGAAACTTAGCAGTGAATATGAGTACAATTTTGGCATACTAAAGTACAAATATCGAACTAACAAAGTATAAAATATATTCTTTTGAAATACACTTATTGCTATTGAAAAATTATTCTATAATAATTAACATGATTTTCATGTGTAATATTTTGAAATTATCGTATTGTGTGGAGTACGTATTTGTATCGGTGATATTGTGGATATTATTGTCAAATTGTCATTTGTTAACATCTTTGAAAGCATAAGAATTCTTTCATTACCGTGATTGACAACATTCATTGGTTAAACACTAGAGGTTAACAAATTAAAACTTTAATATAATTTTATTCATATGATAAAAATCACACACATTTTTATAATTTGATTATTATTTATGAAGACTTAAAATTCAAATCATTGAACAAATTTCAATTCAACAATATTAGCAAAAATATCAAGGTATTAAATTCAAAATTATCGAAATAAGGAAAAAAATATTTTTCATTGAAGCTTCGATTTCAATAACAATTTGAGTACGATTTGAGGGAATTGAAATACAAACCAAGAACAAATAAAGTATAAAATGTATTTTTTTGAAGTTAACTTCAATTCAACTAAAATTAGGCAGAGAATTTGAGTACAATTCGAAGGAAATGAAGTACAGACTAAGAACAAAGAAAGTATAAAATATGTTTCGTTGAAGTACACTTTAGTTCCACTAAAACTGGTAGCCAATTTGCATAAAATTTGAGTAAAATGAAGTACAAATCAGGAAAAAATAAAGTATAAGATGTGTTTCTTTAAAGTTCACTTCAATTCAATTGAAACTGGGCTGGGAATGTAAGTGTAATTTGAAGAAAATGAAGTATAAACCCAGAACAAACAAAATATAAAATGTATTTCATTGAAGTACACTTCAGTTCCACTAAAACTGGCAACCAATTTGAGTAAAGTTTGAGTAAAATGAAGTATAAACCAAGAAAAAATAAAGTATAAGATGTGTTTATTTGAAGTTCACTTCAATTCAATTAAAATTGGGTAGAAAATTTGGGTACAATTCGAAGAAAATGAAGTACATACCCAGAGCAAACAAGGTACAAAATGTGTTTCATTGAAGTACACTTCGATTTCAATTACAATTTGAGTACGATTTGAGTGAATTGAAGTACAAACTTAGAGCAAATAAAGTATAAGATGTGTTTCTTTAAAATTCACTTCAATTCAATTGAAATTGGAAAGGGAATTTGGGTCCAATTCGAAGAAAATGAAATACAATCCCCGAACAAACAAAGTATAAAATATATTTTGTTGAAGTACACTTCAGTTCCATTGAAACTGACAGCTAATTTGAGTAAAATGAAGTACAAATTATGAACAAAAAAAATATAAAATATTTTTTGTTGAAGTATAAAATTTAACTAATTTACTGATTCTTTGCAGGTTCGACGATTATGCCCTATTCTACCACACCTTTTACACTTAATTACACGTTTCTCAATTTATGATGGAATTCTCTGTGTCCTTCTACGCCCAAGCTGAGTTGGCAATCAGGTGCATTAATGAGGCCATCATCATCTGGCAGGAACGGATTCATATCAAATGTAGGAATAGGGTTTATCACTTCTTGGTATGCTTGTTGATACATCTCAACTCAGTAGTATTGATCGGTGAAGTCATACGATGAAAGTAACTTTGACTCAATACAAGCACAAGTATGTTTCCATGGTATTTTTTCAATCTCCATGCTTTGCACGAACAAATCCTACCATGTAAATCTACAGCATACGATTTATCTTGCTCAATCACCTCAAAGTTCCAACCGCTAGACATGACAACATTTAAGTTACGAGAATGCATATAATTGATTGCCAATTTCTTCTCTTGCTTGGGACATATTTGACCAACCATCTTATCAGATTCTTCTCGTCGATCATGCATCATAACCATTGTTTGCGTGTGTATGTGATCAACCATAGCCGCAACTGGCATAAATCGGGTTGGTTTAACCCAATTATTCCAATATTCTACTTGATTATTATTTATTACCCCCCATCAATCTTCACAGAATAAGGAATTTACCTAACATGATGGGTCAGACTACATAATAAAGTCTCTGGCAAGCAGCAACGACTCCAATATGCTATCTATATGTCGTGTATACTCTTATCTTGTAGGTGCATATGCAGGTTTCATAAAAATAGAGCACCAATGTTTCTTGTTATGTAGAGGGTATTTCCTTAAGACCTTAATTTAAAATAATAGAATAGTAATGTGCTAAATATTACGAATTAGAGTTTGTTTCACATAATTGTTTCACAAACAAAGATAATGTACACTTACTTGCTTCTTAACGTTATCCACTAAGTGTCTCAAGCAATATGCATGGTGGCTACTGAAAAATATCAAGGGGATGGCCTTAAGAAGACCTAGATGTCGATCGAAGAAGAAAATGAACCTTAATAAGCCAAACAGATATTAAGAATCTAAGACACTTCTTAGCTTGAAGCAAATCACTCCCAATTAATATCATTTTCAGAGTCAACAACTGCATATGCTAGCATTAATAAGTCATCATTAGCATCCTTACTGACAGCACTAAGTAAGCATCATTTGTATATATTTTTAATATGGCTGCCGTCTAAAAATATCAATGACCTACATTCCCTAAGAAAACCAATAAGACAAGCACTGAAACATATAAATAGCATATGAAATTTTCAATTAATTGGGTTAATCTCACAGTCTGCAATACTTTCAGGGTTTGTCCTCTTCACAGCATCACAGTATCACTTCAACTTATCATAAGATCCTTTCTCAGCACTATGGATGTCTTACATAACTAATTCATTACCCATCCATGCTTTATGGCACCTAGTTTTCTCTGTGGACATCTTTCAATATGGTGGAGGGCCGATAACATGGCTTTGATCTCAATTTATCCTTTACAATATTAACAATCCAAGCAGAATTAGCTTTAGAATGTCCCCTTGTTCGAAGATTAGCCTCACCACATGTGTGCTATAGATTACATTTTCGAATGCTAAATAATTTATCAGTTTCATACTTTGATGTATAGATTCTCCATTTGCAATTTTTATCACTGCAAATGGCTATGATTTTTTTGTTGTCATTTATCTTGTATTTAAATGATCACAAAATAGACACTGCATAATTTTTGAGCATAATTCTAAACTTCTAAGCATCCTTGAATGTTTGACCCTCCCCATATATGTAATTCCTTCATGCATCAATTGAGTTGTAAGTTAAAGTCAATTCATTGTGCGATGCATTGGTCAAACCAATTTCATCCTCGACTGCATCCCTTAAGATTAACAAATGAAGTATAATTTCATAAAAAAGAAGTACAATTTTAATAAATTGAAGTATAATTTTAGAACATTTGAAGTATAAAACCTTAGCAACTGCAATACAATTTTTGATAATCCATTAATAGAACACTTGAAGTATTAAACTTAAATAGTATAGTATAATTTTATGTGAAATGAAGTATAATTTTAGATAACTGGAGTATAAATTTATATAAAATGAAATACAATTTTGAATAGTTTAAGTATAAAATCATAACAACTGTAGTATAGTTTTGGATAATCAATAAACAGGACACATGAAATATAGAACTTTAATGAATAGAATATATTTTTAGGTAAAATGAAGTATAATTTCAAAAAAAAAGTAAAATTTTAAGTAAAGTTTGGATAATCAATAAATAGAATACTTGAAGTATAGAACTTCAATAAATAGAGTACAGATTTAGATAAAATGAAGTATAATTTCAAAAAAAAATTAGATAAAGTGAAATATAATAGATTCAGCTAATTGAAGTATATGTTTAGATAGAATAAAGTATAATTTTAGAATACTTGAAGTATAATACTTCAATGAACAGATTACAGGCTTTGTAAAATGAAGCAAGTATAATTTCATAAAATAGAAGTACAATTTTACATATAGGAAAGTACAATTTTAAAACACGTGAAGTATAAAATTCCAGCAAAAGAAGTATAATTTTAGATAATTAATAAATAGAACACTTGAAGTGTAGAAAATCAATGAATAGAGTACAATTTAGGTAACATGAAATATAATATCAACAAAAAGAAGTACAATTTTAATAAAGTGAAGTATAATTTCCGAACATTTGAAGTACAATACCCTAGCAACTGCAGTATAATTTTTTATAATCCATTAGTAGAACACTTCAAGTACAAAATTTAAATTATAAAGTATAATTTTATGTGAAATGAAATACAATTTTAGATAACTGGACTACAAATTTTTATAAAGTAAAGTAGTTCAAGTATAAAATTCTAGCAACGGCAATACAATTTGGGATAATCATTAAATAAAATATTTAAAGTATAGAACTTCAATAAATAGAGTACAGGTTTAAGTAAAATGAAGTATAATTTTAGAAGAAAATAAAGTACAATTTTAGATAAAGTGAAATATAATTTCCAAACTTCTGATGTATAAAACCCCAGCAACGGTAATACAATTTTTGATAATTGTTTAGTTGAACACTTGAAGTATAAAACTTAAATAATTGTGTACAATTTTTGTCAAATGAAGTATAATTTTATTTGCAATGAAGTATTATTAATTATGCTCTAAAGTAGAGAAAGATTTTCAAATAATTGGAGTACAATTTCAAAACACTTGGTGTATAAAATTTTACAAATTATAGTACAGTTTAAATTTTGTGGAAGTATTACCTTAAAACATCACAGCTCTTCTTGGCACTGCTACTTGATTCATTCTTTCAATTTATCTGGATGTCAACAATATTCATCTTTAATATCAATGCAGTAAGACCATATTCACGACATCTTCGTCATCAGTAAATGTCACGTATAATCTTTGATGTGGAGTTATGTATCGCAAACTAAAGAGCTTAGCATTGACTTCACTCCATTTTCTTGTGAGATTAATATACATATCCATTAAAATTATAGTATCCTTAATTGACACTATTTGGAGCTGGTCTTTGTAGCAACAACTCTCCAACACTTGATTGAACACTCTAACTTCACTACTAGTTGACATTGTCGGAAAAATACAAAAAACTCAGAAGCAACTAAGAAAAAGAAGAAACCCAAAAATAATGAAGAAAAAACCCGAAAATGATGAAAATGAAAAGAGAAGAAAACAATGCAGATGTCAGGTTGGTGGTTGTTGGTTCCCATGATTATTCTCATTTCCACTGTGGAGCTGCTTGTGTCTTTTCTTTTCTTTCTATTTTTGAAAAATGATACTGATATTAATAGGGTTTACTGTTGCCTTTTATTTATGACAAATAAGTGAACAAAAAATGAGTGAAAAATATTAAACTTTAAGATATTTTTGTCAAATTAAATTAGTACGAAGTGAACTCTAAAATTCTAACAAAACTAAAAAATTTAGTCTAAAAAAAATTAAATGAGAACTGCTCACAAAAATAAAAAATAATTCTAATATGTTTAAATAAGACTCCCTTATTTATTTGTATTTTGATAATAGAAAAATATTTTGGCAATTCACGTGTAATTATATAAACAACCGAACAGGCCGGCAGTGTTCAAGTTCAAGTGCACGGGCAATAGTTGGACCGCTTTAGAACCGCAGACTGACGGTCTGACCGGTACTTACGATAACCCAACTCCAAAACCGCCAGAAAGAAAATAACAAACCCTACATAAACCCTGAAACTTGTCTTCCCCAAAGCTCCAATGGCGTCATCGCCAAAACTCTCTTTTCTTCTCCTTCAAGCAAATATTTAGAACCTTTAAATTCACTTCTACTTTATGCATTGTAAACCTTATATAAAATTCCACATCAGAGTTTACGGTTAAGGTTCTTTTCTTTTGGGTGAAATGGCTAAAAATTGTGCATCAGAGATTTTAGCTGCCCTAGCCTATGCTACTTTTGGCGCTGATTGTGTTTATGCAGATGGGCCATTTAAGTTTCCTCCATTCTCTAGTTCTTCTTCGTCAGCTTCAACGGCTCAGCAGCCGACTCCCGAGCTGGCTAATCCACCAGCTCAGTCTCCGGCCACAGAGCCAACACGGGTTCGTAATGATAATCCGAGGACAACGTCTGCTGGTTTCGACCCCGAGGCATTGGAGAGGGGTGCCAAGGCTTTGAGGGAGATTACTGGTTCTTCACATGCTAAAAAGGTTTTGAAATTTGCGTTCTTTCGTTGAGTATTCTGTTTAAGTCACTGGTCTCTGATGAAAGATTGAAACTTGGAGAAAATGAAAGATTTTACTGTTACTTGCATAGTCGGACTTGCGTCGGTACATTTGGTTTCTTCATGGTTTCTGGATAATCTTAATGGTCATGTGAAAAGAAAATGATATGTGGAAAAAGCCCATATTTCGTTTTGCATGTTTCAAATCTTTAAGAGACAGTGGTATGCTGTGGATTTATTCGAGGAATTTTGTTGGTGTAGGTTTTTGAAGTGATGAAAAAGCAAGAAGAAACTCGACAGCAAGAACTAACCTCAAAATCAGCAGAATTTAAGGCAATGCGAGCCCAAGCTGAAACTGTATGCTTCGATGTTTTTGCTATTTCTCGTCTCTCCTTAAAAGTGCATGCCTGCTTCGTACCAACTTGATTTATGATTTCAAACCAAAATTTGTTTTTTATCCTTAATAATTTTCTAAGTTGTCGGGAGAGACAAAGAGTGATTTATGATGAACAGAAAAGGCTAGCTCAGCAACAAGCACAAATAAAATCACAGATGGCTCGGTATGAGGATGAATTAGCAAGAAAAAGGATGCAGGTATGTGATCCTTTGGTTCATTAGCTGTGGAAACAGCGGGCCTAGTAATTATACATCGTATAATCCTTAGTTTTGCAGGCGGAGAATGAACATCAAAGAGCAAGAAATCAAGAACTTGTGAGAATGCAAGAGGAATCAGCTATGAGGCAAGAGGCAGCCAGATGAGCGACTGAGGAGCAAATTCAAGCACAACAACACCAAACTGAAAGAGAGAAGGCTGAGATTGAACGTGAAACTATCAGGGTGAGGACTTTGGCAGAAGCAGAGGGAAGAGCCCATGAAGCCAAGCTTGCAGAGGATGTTAATCGACGAATGCTAGTTGAACTTGCAAATGCAGAGCGAGAGAAATGGGTTGCTGCTATTAACACAGCTTTTGATCACATGGAGGTCTTTACCTCTCATAACTTTTCCTTCAGAAAACCTGGATGACATTGGTATATGCAGAGTGGCAGTGATGTTGAAATGGCTTTTCTGTTTGCTATTTGTTTCGTCACCATGCCCTCTCTGCTATTCATCTGTTTAGCTTCTAAATAGCCTTTAAATTATACAGCTTTTTACTTAGGTTAAATTGTTGGTATGAAGAATTCATTTTCTAGCTTTTCCACTATTTCAGTTGCTGCACAATTTGATCTTAAGTTATATGCTCAACCAATTAGTTGGTTGTTTATTTATGAAATTATAGTCCAGAATAGCTATAAAACTGTAATCTTCCATTAAACTTAAGGATACTGTTCATCTTTTATGCCTGGCTAATAGAAGTTCTGGCTCCCAAAATGGAAATGGTTTTGGTGATGTTATTTTACACCCCTCTCTTCAGAAACGGATTCAGCAGTTAGCTGATGCAACAGCAAATACAAAAGCTCACCAGGCGCCATTTAGAAACATGCTTTTTTATGGGCCACCAGGAACAGGGAAAACAATGGCTGCTAGGGAGCTTGCCCATAAATCTGTATGCCATCATAACCTCTTCCTTCATGTTGAACTAGTTATTCTGATATTTTGGTTAAATTTTCAGCATGTATGCATTCGGTGCTCACAATTAGCAAATTATAATTATTAGGAAACCCAAACACACATATCCTCAGAAGAACCAAGTATAAGTTGGACAGTTAGAAGATATAGGTAGCAAGCTTCTCCCCCATTTGATTACACTAGTTATGAACTGCCATTGGCTATATGTCATCCATACTAGAAATGTTCTTGTTTGAAGGAGGGTTGCTTGCATAAAGGTGAACGAACATAGAGAAGGTTGAAAATGAATTTATTTTTGGAGGATGACACGGTTAATTAGATTATTTTGCCTTTTCCCTTTCTGACTGCTTCTCCTTTATGCAATATGAGAAAACATATGATCACTCTGTTTTTGCTTCATTGCATGCTGTTGTTTAGTTATTTCTATCAGAGGCATGAGAGATGGATGTTTGAGTGATGCTGATATTTGCCCTTTATGATTTCATAAGTTCCAGCCTATAACAGGGCCCTCAAAATATCATGCTATTTACTGACCAACCATATTCTCATAGGGTCTTGACTTTATGATTATTGAGATTTTCACTGTTTGATATCGTAGGACCTTGACTATGCACTGATGACAGGAGGTGATGTTGCTCCACTAGGCTCTCAGGCTGTTACAAAGATACACCAGTTGTTTGATTGGGCCAAGAAGTCCAACAAGGTTTGTTACTTTTCATTGATGAAGCAGATGCATTCTTGTGCGAGTAAGTAAATCTTGTCTAGTGTGATTTGATTTCTGCACTTGCCCTGCAAAAGTTGAGACATTTCTTTGTGGGTATACCTTATTTGTTACTAAGTAACATATGAACATTGTATTAATTCAGGCAGAATAAAACCTATATGAGTGAAGCTCAAAGGAGTGCACTGAATGCACTCCTATTTCGCACAGGCGACCAGTCCAAGGATACAGTCCTTGCTCTGGCAACAAATCGGCCCAGCGATCTTGATTCAGCTGTGGCAGATCGTATTGACGAAGTCCTGGAATTTCCTCTGCCTGGCAAAGATGAGCGCTTCAAGCTGCTTAAACTGTACCTGGACAAATACATAGCACAAGCGGGGGCAAGAAAACCTGGCTTGCTTTCACATTTGTTCCAGAAACAGCAGAATAAGATAGAGATAAAGGGGCTGAATGATGACATTATTAAGGAAGCTGCTGCAAAGACCGAGGGGTTCTCTGGAAGAGAAATAGCAAAGCTTATGGCAAGTGTTCAAGCTGCAGTGTATGGCAGTGAGAATTGTGTGTTGGATCCCAATCTGTTCCGTGAAGTGGTAGATTACAAAGTTGCTGAGCATCAACACAGAAAGAAACTTGCTGCAGCCGAAGAGGAAGCTGCTTAATTAAGTCGACGGAGGGATATCGGGCCTTTATTATATTCTTTAAATGAGTTTTAGCTGTCCACTTTGGCCCAGATTTTTTCTTTCTGGGAACATGCAATTATTGTTTTTCCTCTCGAAAGTGGGGGAGTTTTGGTTAGTGTAGCTTAGGATTCATAACAATGAAATATTGATAGATAAAGAAATTTTATTACTTATTCTATATTGTGAGATTTTTATAAACAAAGCAAAAGGAAAAACTATTTTCATTGCAGAATCAACTAATGTCTATGCATACAATGATGCTATTTCTCATCAGAGAAAGTAATTTCCTTTACGAATGTATGACACAATCCTTATTTTAAGGAGGCGGAAGATATGGCAGCCATGACATACATAACACCATGTTCTCTGAAAATAACAGCTTAAAACAACAGTGCAGCAATTGAGCCAGCATCTAATGATGATGGTCTTGCACATAATGCAGACCGCAATACTTGCACACAGCAGGCCCGTCCTTGTCAAGACATATGAACTCAATTGGATGTCCAAGTGCCGGGTTATTATCTGCAGCACAATAATGTGTGAGATCACATTCAATTGCCTATAGTTGGCGTTGAACTTGGCACATTAGAGGTGCTGCTATGGCTTATTGTATGTCAACAACTAGATGCTTTCACAAAACAGAATTTTTGAGGATAGATCATATAAACAAACAAACCTCCTTCACAAGCAACAATCCTGCCTTCTACTTTGATAGGTGGAACTTCATTCATCAACTCGATTGGAGAACTTTTACTTGTATCCTATATCAGAGAGACAGAGACACATTATCAGTGTTGCTTTCTACCGGGAAGGTGGAAATGATGCATCACACATGTTGATGCAAGCAGTAATATGCAGTATCCTACATCACAGAGAGAGTACCAGTGTTGCTTTCTACATGGAAATAACAAAGTACAAAAGCAATGGTTCATCACATGGAAAACTTGCAAAGACAGTTACTATATAACTTAAATAACATGCAACTAGGAAGCCAAATGGACAACAAATTGGATCTTATTTCCATCAAATTGAGGGCTGTATGGTGGTTGCCCCACATATATACCAACCTACTTTTCCCTCATGCAGTAAGCACTAACGACAGTTGTCACAAATTTTGCTTAACCTTTACACCTTCACACAATAGCTACAACAACAGTAAAGTAAGTAGGAATATGAATTTCCAATAGAACGATCCAACGAACTTGATATAACGAATAAAGGACGCAATTATAGGTCTCCACCTATATATGGCAAAATCCTAAATTTCATTTTCACATCAATTAAAGTAATAATATAATCCAAGCTCTAAAACAATTGGAAAATTTTCATCAGATACAACTGCAAAACATGATTTCCATCTAAGCGTTGCCTTCTCTTTGGATAGTTAACAATTGGAAAAGTGACATATAATTGAATACCTGCATCCATTTTGTGGTATGAGAGGTGCTGACATCACTGCTAACGATGCCACTGAGCTCCGAGAAGTGGAGGAGGATCCAGTTAGGGTTTTCATGAGCTGCATCGCATAGCTAATCCATTTCTTCTTCCGAATGCCGCCACTGCCCAGAGCTTGAGACCTTTGTTGCATCTAATGCTGCAGAAAATCCTAGGATTGGTGTAGGCAAAAAAGCAATTTCAGGTTTTTCAAAGAGCAATCACAAATGTTTAGCCTTCACAACTCACAAGTGATGCAGAAGTTATACCTGAAAAATTATCACAGCATAGTACAACACACTTGGTTGCCATGAATAAAGCAGGAATTATGAGCTTGAATTTGTAAAATAGCCATGCAGCAATTGGAACCAAGGTCTGTAAATAAGAGATACCTATTGAAATAGGACTAGCCCACCACCAATTATAAGTGCTTTCAAGCACTTACCCTGGAACATCTCTGCTACTGTAACTTCTTGCCCTTCTGGCATGTGAGAAAGCTCCTACAAAATCTCATCCACCCTCTGAGGTGACAATTCAACAATAGCTTCACCTCTCAGCCAGCATGGAGAATCCATGGCAATCTCTCTTAAAGCCCGAACATTTCCTTTTCCCTGTGTGGCTCATGGAAGAATCCATCAAGGTGATGCAGCTAGCCACCACATTCCAAGTCCCACTATGAGTGATAGAGGAGAACTAGCTCCATACATGTACCTCCAACCAGCAACTGTATCTACCAAAAGGCTACCAGCTATATAGCCAACCTGGACCAAAATCCCTAGAGCTTAGTATTTACTGAATTCAAGTAGTCTTCAGTGACATATAAGTAATGAAGGTTAGAAACTTCTTTTTTTTTCGATTTCTTTTTTTTTT
>JACGDI010003514.1:470640-530648 GCA_014898725.1 Jacaranda copaia | reverse complement strand
AAGGTTACAGCTTCATTTGAAAAAGAAAGCAGCTAACACATGTTTATGTAAAACATATGCGATGAAATTGAAACTGTTTCTGCAGATTTGGAACTTTCCTCTTAAGGCAAGAAAACTTACTAGCATCCCAAGAACTACAAAAAATTCTTTAAGATAAATGAACTGCCCCCATATTTGACTTGGAGCTGGTTCAGCAATGTATATTGGAGCAGATGCATTGCCTACAATATGCTGGAAAGCAAAACAGAGCAATAAATAATTTGCAAGTCGTATCATAACTCGGACTCCATTTTATCATTCTGCAGTCATGGCGCCAAGATGCATTTAACTTCCTGAACAGTATTTTATTATTCAGATAAAGTTTAATCTGAACACTATCTGATTACAACTGTTAATTTCAAAATGGTGATCTATTTTCAGTCAAAAGTCAAGCCTGATACTTGTGTCATACTAATGAGTGTGGGAGAGGATGATTTGCACAACTTAGTTGGCTGTTGTCAAAAATCAACAGTTAACAAGTAAGCTGGATACGTCAGAAAAATTAGCTCAGCACGCTACCAATACGGATTAGTATTATGCAATTATTGAAGTTCTCGTCAACAAAGAATTCCAAATTCTGCTAGCATAAGACTTCGATCAATGAGTGAACCCGTGAAGAATAGAAAAAAGAAGACAAAAAGAATTCAGCTGAGACGAAACACATGCAATAGGAAAACATTATTCAGAACAAGTGGCAATTCATCTTAGGAGACCCATATAAAAATTTTGGGATCTTTACAGAACTAAAAGAAATGTTAAACAGCAAAAGAAATAGTAATTTTATTAGAACTAGAGATAAGGACTCACAGGTATCCTTCATCTCGGAGTTCGTGGAAGCTACCTCCGGTACGTATTTCTAGGAATCAATTTCAGCGCTCCGCTCACCATTGACGCCATTGCCGCGCTTTCTCTCTCTCTCTGCGCGAGGGAAATTTGAAAAACGGGGTCCCGAGGTTCTGCGACGGATCAAAAAAGAATTACTGTTGCACGCTTTCAGGAAAATCAAAAAATAAAACTTAGAAAAAGAAAACCAGGCAATTTAAAATACTCTCTTTGTAATTTTCCCAATTTGCCCCCTACTCCTTGCCAAAATTCTCAAGAGCTTCATGCGAGGCATGTAGTAAATTTTTTTTTTCTTTAATTTATACCAGCAATAGTCGCATGTAGTTTTCACGTGCAGAAAATATTTTTTACGTAATATATTATTTATACAATTAAAAGTATCATGTTTCTTATATTTAACATAAACTAAATATCATTATTAGGGATGATCATATATTCATAGATATATATATATATAATAATTATAATTTTAAGAGAGTTATTATTGTGTACCTTAAAGATTATATCACTTCAAAAGATTAATGAAAACTAAGCATATCATAAAAAAAAATATTAATACATGAATGGCCGTAGAAGAAATAGTTGGTGGTTTTGATTACATAAGTGATTGTAGGAGAAACTATAAGAGTTTTTTATATGTATATTGATAGTTGTAGGATAAATACTAAGATTTTCTAGTACATGGATGGTCAAAAATAATAATAATAAAAGTTATTTATAATTAGTCGAAGGGTAGATTTGGCAATTTAAAAATTAGCATCATAACCACCTCTAAAACATGAACTTCTAATTTAATCCTCAATATTGTATTTTCAAGTCTATCTTAGATAAAATTAAAGGGCAAATTTGTACAGTTTCATTAGAGACAAAAATGCCTTCTTTTTTATAATAACTAGTGGTTGTCGCACGCAGTCCCCACACGCATAAATACTACTTAAATAAAACATAATTTTATTTTGAAATTTTTTTATTCAGTATGATACAAATTAATTGAAAAATTTTATAATAATAAAAGTTTTGGTCATTGTGATGTGATTAAAATGTTACATAAAATTTTATAGTAAAGATACTTGTTAAATTAAAAATTATATCAAGATCTAACAAAAAAACATTACTAAGAAATTTTTTTCTAATCATAAGAAAATTACATCATTCAACTCAAAGAACAAGTGGAAATGTAGTAAGTTAGCAATCCAACTGTGTTAATAGAATTACTAATATATCAAAAAATGCACACAACCTCAAAATAAAGACTTTTGAATGCTACATGTCGTACATTAATTTGATATCATAAATTAAAAATTTACATTAATTTGAAAGTATACCTAAATTTACAAAACATACACAAAAATGGTGTTATTTATCAACTCTTGTTGCTGAAGCATCATTGCACTTGATGAGAATTCAAAATCACTTTGATTCTTTACTTATACCAGTATTCATAGTCAATTAATTAATTTTGAATTAAATTTACACATACTTATGAAAATCAAAATATAATCTAGTGATTCATTGAGTAATTAAAATATTTATAATATCAAATAAATACATAAAATAGCATTTAATCAAGAAATTACGTTTACCTCAAGCAATACCTCCACCTTCTCTTTTTATTTCTTCCACCAAGAATTTTTCACTCGCTCTCCAATGTCGACTGTGTGTGTGAGAGAGAGAAAAAGAGAATTATAGACATATGATCTTAAAATTTGAAGAAAGGATTTCTTGGCCAAGAATCAGGCTTGATTTGCTAAGATTATTTATTCATATAGAAGATGTTATGAATAGTGAGATTAGGATGAATTAGTGGGAAGAAGTTATAGATATTATAGAGAGAGGAAAAATTAGTGGGGGAAGAAGTTAGGATTAGTGGGGAGAGTTGCATGTGAGTTACAGATAAAATTTGAAAAGATGTGTAGATTTTTTTCAATCTTATAGGAATATTTTTGGTAAACAATATTTTGGTATAGCTAGGCGAAAAATCGTAATTTGTGGGGGTAAAAGTCATTTTCTTTTTAAATAGTATAGAAGTAATAATAATAAGATACACAGCATGCATGATGTCCTGTAAACATAGAACAATTTAAAATTGTCACATGCATGACAATAATTAAAACTCAATATAATTAAACCAATATTGTAGTTGAGATGGATGCTCTTGTTGCTTTGCGCATCATTGAGAAGGCAAAAACTTTTCATTGAACTTATGTTCCTGTAAATGGGAGGATAAGACAGATTGTGGGAAAGCTTAATGTCAAATTTTGCCATATTTTTAGGGAAGGAAACGCGGTTGCTGATTTGCTTGCATGTTTGTTTGGCTACTTAAGGCTATATTTTGAATTACTCTCGATTACCTAGGAAGGCTAAAGGACTACTGCGCATGGAGGAATTGAATTGTCCATACTTTAGACAAGATAATTTCCTTATATTTTAGTAATGTTAAGCACTTATTTAATTTTCCTAAAATTAGTTGTTATTTCTATTGAACTTATTTGGATGCAATTTCTTTTATATTAATAAATAGGTAGGGGTCAACATCTAATCCCCACATATTCCGTTTTGTATCAAAAAAATAAAATGAAAACTCAATTCATATCATGGCAAAATAATTTTTGTACATAATTAGATGTAAAAATAATATATTTATATTATATTATTTATATTAATTTAAATGTCCACAACACGTAAATACATTTTGATTATGTGCATCACAATATTGTATCTTTGGTTCATGTTTGATCAAGCATGCCTTTTATCGAACAACTAAGCATAGTTTTTAAAGGGTTAGATTCACACTTTTACACATACAAAATTCCTCTCTTTTCTTTTCCTTTTTTTTTTTTAACTTCAATGTATTGTTATCATACATTCACATTAATATTGGGTTTGTTTGTTTGTAAATTGTCAAAATATTTTTCAACTTTCAGAGCACGCACAAACAACTCGTTACATTCTTCAATTTCACTATCCAAAATACCTCATTTTTTACCAATTTTTCAATATCTAAGGTTGTGATTGCTTGTGTTTCCATTTCTTATTTCTCATTTCTTAGGAAAAATACTGAGATTTTTTTGTTTGTGAGGTAGAAAAAAATTTTATGAGGCAGTGATTGTTTGTAAGGTAAAAGTATAATGATTGCAGTTGATGTGACGTGTGAGAGTTATGAGGTGGTAATTGTTTGTGAGAATTTTTGTGAGAAAAAGTTGTGAGAATATTCGATTATGAGATTTTTTTTAAGTTAAATTTGTGAAATGGTGATTGATTGTGAAAATTTTTATGAGAAAATTTTAAGAGATGGTGATTAGTTATGAGTTTTTTTTATGTAAGCAAAATTATATATTATTTATATATACATTATTGTCGAATAAATTAACATTAATTTATTCTAATCTAAAATACCCCATATATTATAATGAAATTTAATATTGAATTAATTTAATAATTTATTTGATTAAAATGTGAAAATTTTCTGTGAGAATTTAATAATTTATATATTGAATATAAATATGTATATATTCATGTATATTCATTAAATATATTTAATATATTCCTATATTTTCTATTAAAAATTAGTTATTTATTTATTAATATATATTAAAAATAAATTCTTTATGTATATTGATTAAATATATATTAAATATCACAACATATATTAAATATTACATATATATTGCAAATTCATTAACTATATTAAATATTAAATATATACTACATATTCGTTAAATATATTTAAAATTGTACTACAATTTATCCGTTAACAAGTTGTTATTTATTTATTAAAATATATTTATATGTTAAATATATATTCTTTAAGTATATTTTTGAAATATATATAAACCATTTAATTATATATCAAATATTAAATATGTACTATGAAGTGGTTAACTATATTTAAAATACTATTATTTTTTAAATAGGCAAACAATAGTTCTTATTTCTTTATAAAAATTAAATTTAATATATCCATATTATTATTTATAAAATATAATATATAAATGTCAGATTTGTTTATTGATCTCGTATTACATTCTTCCACCATATTTATTAATTTTTTTAATTTCAAAAAAGTTATAATGATAATGTTATTACAGATACAAAATGATGTATTAATATAGAACTCAAGAACTAGTGGAAATTTCCAATCTCATTAAGCGTGATACAAATACATGCTTTGAGGATTGGTTGTGAGAAATTTTCTCATTCTCAATCAGGTGCTACATTTTTTCTTTATGTATAGGTACAGACATTCCTTTGACTGATAGGTAAGCCATGTAATTAGAAAAAACAATATTGTACGATCAAAGAGAGATATTCTTATGTGTCATATAATAAACTTGCAATCCATATCGTAATTGAAATAAATATGTTATAGTACTACATAATGAAGACAGTAACAGTGATAAAATAAAAATAAATGAAGTTCAGTCCATAATAAAGTCAGGAACATAATAAAAAGCAATTGTACATTAGGAGGCTGAACATCGTGACTTAGTCGTCTAACCATCCTCCATGTCCACCTAGAGGAGGAGCGTCGTCTAGGGTTGACCTACCAGTACTGTCATATGTACCCTCATATGAGTGACTAATCTCCATATTACCTTGTGAGTCACTCAATTGATAACTTGTGTCGGATGCGGCCGATTATGTAAAGGAACACGTGGAACATCCGGTGGCAATGCAACCATTTGTGAGACACATGGAGCAGGACAAGATTATTCTTGGAGTTTGATATGACGATGGGTAAGACAGCTTCTCCCTCACAACCATTCAAATTGGCATCTCGTGCATAAGTGAAAATGTAGCCTAATTGGATGCACAACAGCTCTCCCTTGAAGCAAAAATGTTGCTGCTAGTGGTCTCCTAAAAGTGTTCAAAAAAATTGAATAAATAACACCGTATTAGGAAGTGTTAAGGTGGTGATAGGCATACACTATCTTATAACTTATTTTGTATTGCATGTATGCATGATGATATAATTATATATAAGATCAAAATACATACATGTTGAATGTGCTCCTAGTACTGCAACTCAACTGTCACTGCCTTAGTAGTGGGGTTATGGTGTACCCCTGGAATTTTTGTGAAATGAATTAATGCATAATATCAACAACATAGCTGTTTAATCTTATTCCTAACCATATCAGTCGTGACATCCCTCCCAAACTATCGTGATAATTGTACTGAAATATTAGCACACAAAGACAACATGACATCACTGTCAGATAGGTCATGCGTGCTTACAGTAGCCATAATGAGACGCATCAAGTTTGTCTCCTCTACCTCCATCCAGAATGGATCACGAAAAAACTCCTCTATCCACTGGTTATGCATACATGGCAGCATACTTGAAATGAACTACTGCATATATTATGGCAAGATCACAATATTTGTAAATGATGATATGTGAAACAAAAGAACCAACTGTTGTTGTCTACAGCAATAAAGAAAGAATATGTACAATACATTACTAATGGTCGATAACATAAGTAACATTGTGCCACATACACACACTGTAGTCACAAAAAGGCTAAATAAAGCTTCCCATATTACATACGCATAACATCATTAGTTATAGCAAATGTGCAAACTTTTATCATTATCTAACGTATAGTAAAAAAGCATCATCAACAAGAGGTAACAATATGAAGCATTAAGACGAGCAGTATCACAACAAAAGACATACAAAATGCATGTGCATCTACAGCATGCGCATATCATCCATCCAAGTGGAGTAAGAAAATGACAATGTGAACGTCTAGTATCGTCAATCGATGTGGACATGTAGGTTGGACCTGTAAACTGGGCACCCTTGTGTAAATTTGTAGGTATGTAAGATAAACTAGCAGATGATGTATACATATGTGATGTAGTTGTGTATGAATGTGAGTGAGAGGGTTGGGATTGAAGTTCCCAATCCTCTACCTAAATGTAGCTACCTCGGTGGTTTCCACATAAAGGATATATGTAGAACTAATGACCACAATTCCTTTATGTCCTCACCATGAACAACAGCATTAGGCCTTCGCTGCAAGAGCACATAGGATGCAGTGCAAGTACCGTGGAAACTACTTCAAATTAAATTGAACTTCACAACAAATGAGTTGTTTTATTGCAACATCATCAACATAAAACAATATTATTAAGTATGAACATATATTAACATCATATTTAGAAGATACATAAACCATGATCACAATTAAATTACCAAACATGCAAATAATCAAAATTGGATCTATTAATAACATAAGTTATCCAACATACATTAACAATGTAAGCTACACAACAATATTTAAGTTAATGTAACATGCATGGAATCTACAACAGAAGTTTGAGGCGAGTAAATGATGTCTAAGTGCATTTACAATCACTTCATATCTATTGGGCGATAGAGTCACGCAGCACATTTTGCTCCCAAATGGCTTCTAGAAACATATCAATAATTCTCGTTTGTTGTTGTGTGTATGCTTAGGCATTCTCATCCAAGCGGTCTGGGTCTGCGTACTCGTCAAAGATATCATCATATACACTGTGTAAATGCACAAAGTTGTGCACGATGCAACAAGCAAGGACAGTTTAAGATTGTGTGGACACGAAGTAATTGGGCATCATGCCTCGGACAATTGGTAATTGCTTTTTCAAAATGCTAAAACATTGCTCGATATGGTTCCTGATCATGGCATGATGGTAATTGAATATTTCTCTCACTGTACGAGGTCCATGGTTTGCCCCGTATCATTCAGGGCTATGATAGCATTCACCCCTATATGGTAACATAAAACCTAGGAAGTTCATGTATCCGGAATATACCACATAATATTTACCAATAGATAATTTATATTTATCGTGCGTTAATTGAATATTATAAGATATACAAATTATCGAGTTTGAGGTAGACAATATAAAATCACCTACAAGAGGCCAAGAAAAATTATACTCCGAGGTGGAAAATGCATCAAGAAAAACTCGAGAGTTGTTGGCACTACCCTCTCAATCAGTAAAGATAAATGTAAACATAAGGTTCAAATCACTTGCTTGCATGACATTTTATACGACAAAAGCCTTTCTACATTAGTATGCACCGTGCTCATTTGTAAGCACTCATACAGGTACAATGGTACCATCAATTACCCCCACGCAATCCCATTGGCGAAGATGGTAGAAGAAGTCACATAACGATATAGTTAACATGTAACATTAAGAAAAAAGTGCACTTGCACCTTAAAGCATGGATACAAGTTTGTATTGTGTTGTATGTAGTCTAACATTGAATTAAAATTTGGAGGGCGTATATACTCGGATGCTAATTCACATAGCGCATCACACAAAAGCTTCATGTGGCGTGATATAATCGTAGCGGAATGTTGAAATCTCTTGGCACTATTTCTATGGCAATGGTGCATGGCAACTGTTTGAATAAATATAACAACACTCTCTTCAATCACAAGCCAACTATGTTGGTGTTCAACAATTAGGCCACAATCTCTTATATTACCACATAGGGTACAAAATTTATGTTTACTCATCTTTAATTATTCAATGAATCGGCATTCGTGTTCTTCGTACAACTCAGTCAACCAATCCATACCTTAATACCATGAATCCCTAAATGGTATTCCCAATTGGTTCACAAATGAGCGAGGAGACACTGAGATGCCTAGTACAAGTATAGAAAACCCCCGAATGAATGATTTAGATTTCTTTAAGCATTGCTAGCATTTTCATTATGCACGTCATCAAACACATCATCAACGACATTGTCCACTGTGTCATTAGGTACACCTCCAATGTTTTTGCCATCCATTCCTACCAAATTTTTAGGAAATCCAATAAAATTTATACAATTTATGTGAAGGCAAGTGGTTATTTATTATTACTTAAAAAAGGTAAGCAAACTAATTAAGGATGGATGATATTATAGATAAAACGAGTACTTACATAGTAAAACATGAATAAATAAAAATTGTATCATAACATAAAAAAAAAAAAAGCAAAATTGGAAAAGTGTGCAGATAAACATGATTATAGCATAATATATGGGTAGACAAACTAAGCAAATAAACAATCACGGAAGCTTTTCCAAGTAGCCACGCCTACAGTTGGGAGGAGGGCAAGAAACACCCTACGACAAGTAAGGTCCTCCAATTTTGTAAGGGCCATATAGAAAAATTCATCAGGCAGGTTGGGAATCTCGCTCAATTTTTGAACACACGTCTCCACCGTTGTCACGAAGGTGGGATCACTCTGTAAGGCAATGGCCTCATTAGCCTAAGTGAAAGAGTGCACGCAAAAATAATTGTTGGATTGTGATCCTTTTTTCAGTGCAAGGGCATAGGGTAGAGGAGGTCGATCTAGAATGAGGATAGTAGACCTGGGACATTAGAGGTGACGAATACCCGATGTCATCAAAATCATCTCCTATGTTTGAGGTGGCCTAAGAACTAACTCCTAAATAGTCATCCTCTCATTCACATCATTTACCCCCAAGGCAATGTGCCTTGGGTAGACGTCCTCGCCATCCGACCTGTGGTAGTAATGGGCGCATAAATAGTTGTAAGCTCTCTGTAATGTCTCAATGGCTTTGATTAAAAAGATGTATCTCTAAGATTAGCCTACATTTGAAGAGAAAGTTTAGTGATAGTGATGTTAACTTAATTAAGTATGACTAATCTCTCCGAGCAACAGTAAAATATATGTAAACAAACATACATACCGCTATCCATTGTGCCCAACACTCCTCTGAGGCTATCGGGACCATGTTCTCATTGTCCCACCTGAAGCCTATATTCATAGTAAGTAGTTTGTGGTGCCTCTTCCACTTCTCTTTCAACCTCTAACTTTTTTCTTGCAATTGCCTGACTGAATATGTGTACCTCAGCCACGCCATTTCCATCTTCACTATTATGTCAATCTACTGTGAAATGGAAACTTTCGCTCCATAGACACCACCCTTTAAAAGTTAATCATACATATGCATGATTAAGGCCATTTCATTTTTCTTTGTCTACATGGCTTCGTCACCGTGGCTAAGTTGACTACGTTGTGAACTTTATTCCATCTATGTGCAAGAAAATATGCTTTATTGGAAGTAATGTGAAAGATTAAACTAGGGAAGCCAGCTCATCAATATTGTATTAAAGTAGTACAATGAAATATGCACAACACAACCATGATAAGACTATAATAAACTAATCATGACATAACACAACCTTATAAAATTTGACCTAACTTTGACTTCGTAACATACAGTGTGATAATGCCCAAATGTCATTAACCTCCACTGTCAAATGTAAATTTAATTTATTCATGTATGTTTGACATTAATTATGGCACACTTTCTGTTTACATAAACCCGCCAAATAAATTAAATTTGAATGTGCAATTTTACTAATTTTATTACAACATTAATTGTCACTAATGTATATTACATGTGTATTAAGCAACATATGTAGATGAGTGCTCTTAGAATTTTTTTAATACTTTGCTAATATAATCTAAATATAGGTTTTCTTCATGCATATTAATTATATATATATATATATATATTACATATTTAGTTATATAATCTAAATGTTAAATAAAAATAGAATATTCATTAATGGATTTCACATACTCCAATAGTTTTTCATTACATGTACTCAACTAGATCGAATCATTATTGAGTTTTCATTCATATAATATATATCTTAAATATGTAATGTATATTAAATAATCCATAAAAATTACATATGAAATATATAGTAACATATGTTCATGAAATATATTTAACATCGATCGACATTTTCAGCTTCACAATTTGTTTTCCTTTATTAATACATGTTAATTTTTTTTATCTATATATATACATTATTAAATATATATTCTTTGTATTTAACCATACACATAATACCATTAAATATTTATGCGTAAAAAAATAGTTCGTTAAAAGTTTAACACATATAAAACTTCAACACATTTAAAAATATTATAAATATATATTTATATTATTTAAATTAAATATAATACATCAAGTTAAATAATTATAATATATACATTACAAAAATAGCCGAGTGTAACACCCTGATTTTTAGGATTATAAATTTAAGTTGATCAAAATTAAATTAATAAAAATTTAGGTAGAAACGAGAAAATTGAAGGAATTAATTATAAATAAGGAAAGGGCTTGATTGTTAAAATTATAAAGTTTATGGGGTCAGTGTGAGATAAGTAAAAGCTTGAGGACCTTAAAATAAATCATTTTGGACTTGATTGACCAGAAATAAGAAATGTTGGAGGTCAATGTGTAAGAATTATAAATTAAGGGACTTAATTGAAGACTAGGGACTAAAATGAAGACAGTTAAAGTTTTCAGGGACCTAGTTGAAGATGGTGAAAAGTTTGGGGGGGGGGTCAATTGAAGAAGTTGGAAAATATAGTTGTTTATAATCTTAAGGATGAAAACTTATTAAATTTACGAAAATTACCCACACCCTATACCATTGACGAATCACTGGAGAATGATTGCAGAACCCAAAACAAAATTGATGGGAAGCTTCCTCTTGTCGCCATGAACAAACCCATACCAAAAATGCCAAGAAATACCAACAAACTCGCAAAGAAATCGAGGGCGAAAGAAGAGCTACGGTGGAGGTGGCAGTTGGACCACTTTTGACGGTGGAATGAGGTAAGGCTTAGGTGGGTTCTTGTCGCAGGGCTATAAGTAAGAGGTTGGTGATGTCAATTTTGAGTTTTGACTTGTGGTGGTGGCAAATTGAAAAGGGTGGTGGTGGTTGGCAACTCTAGGGCTTAGCTACAGCTTTGAACGGCCAATTGACCAATCGATCATTGCCAAAATCAGGAATTATTTGGGATGTTTTGCTCTTGGCAACAAGGCACACTTGATGGTGGTGGCGGTCTCCACTTTCGACGGCAACGCATGGCGGTGGTGTTTAACCAGTTCATGCAAAATGTCATCCCGAACTTATTTGGGCTATCCCTGGCTTGAAATTAGATCTTGATTCGATCTAAGTAGGGTAAAATTTCATAATCAAATTTAATTCGATTAATTTACCAAATGTGATTGAAGTTGTAAATTCAAACATAATCTTAAAAATGAATTACAATCAGTAACTTATAATCTGGCCTAAGTTGTAGATTAGTCTTATGATTATTGTAGTGATGAACTCAACTGACTCAATAGGATTATCGAATTTCCATTAGTACCTTAAGTAATGTTTTGACGACTTGTCTGCTGACTCATTAAGTTTAAACAATGACCTATGGCTATATTAAACATTTCAGTGTACTGTGAACTTGAGGGATTTATGAATGAACAAATGAAGCAATTGAGGAATTAGATATGAGTATTTAGGTACATTAAGAATTATGATTCAGGAAACAAAACCGTGCTAGTTTAGGTTAATTATTCTAAACTTTAAATTGATCAAGAAACCAGCTCATAGACCTTCCAAACATTTAAGGATTATCAAGACCATGTCAGAATAACCTTAAGTTCGACAAAGATATTAACTATATTTATACGTAAGACTCGAAGGGTTGATAGAATAATAACCTGAATTATTTTATGACAATTCTCGACTCGACTAGGTAGTTAGGGCTTGAGTGTCCGTATAACTAGGAATTCCTCCACATTTTCCAGGTGAGCTTATAATAGCTTTCGTTGCTTGGGAAAGAACATATAAAATTGTTATTGTGTCCTTATCGTTCAATCCTGATCACGTTGAGATTTGATCATTGTTGCTTATTTGTTCTATAATATTCATTGACTCTTGGGTTAAAAATTGATAACTTGTTGAAATTGTTCTGCTGCCTTGATTCTTAAGTTGTTATGAATCAAATTTGCTGTGAGACTTTATCTCACAAATGTATGTTGGTAAATATGTCACTATTGTTCAATCTTGTCTTGATTATAAGTGTTCGTTCGCCTGTGGCATATTGATCATCGATTCCTGCGGTATCCTTAATAGATCAATTTGTCTCCTTTTTGGTAATTCTTGAACTATACTTACTTGAAATGCTTGCCTTTTTGAAATTTGTTGAGTTCTAGGTGTGTACACAAGTTTGATAAATTAAACTGTTTATGAAAATAGTACTCCATATTACCCATTCTCACTAAGCACTCTTGTTAATATTGATTTATAGCACAAATGTGAAATTGGCAATTGTGTTGAGGAAGTTGAAAATAATTTTTGAAATATCGCCATGTTGTTCTAGATGCTAGCCTAGTGCTGAATTTGTGTGTGTGTTAGTTAATATGGCGATTTGACGTGTATCTGAAATGTTATTGGATATATTAACATAAACAAATGATACCCTTGGCAATGGGCCTTAAGATCAGTTATGAAGGATAGCTGAGCGGAATGGACCATAATGATAGATTTTTTAGTCGATACCCGTGCATGATGCACATTACCCAGCCCCCATAGCCAAGGGGTTAACTTATGTCGGGCGAGAAGAGACAGCAAGAGAAAGCCCATCTATTTTCTCATTTTTTCAAGAACTGAGGGAAAGAGAGGTGAGAAGAGATAAAAAGGGAGGGGCATCCGTTTCCTCATTTATTCTATGAGGTAGATTAAATTTCCACAAGCAATCACACATTTGCCACAAAAACGTGTTTTGGGGGGCTTGTTTGTGAGAATTTTCTCACAAACAAGCACAACCTAACCCTCTCATTTTTTGTCCCCCTTACCCAATCTATATATACATATACATAAATAATTTTAAAATATTAATTTCACATTACTAACACAATAAAAAAATTATTGACGTAACATTTTGTCCCATTCCAAATCACAAACAAACAAATAATATTCTCTCCAGTCATTTTTCGCCT
Organism: Jacaranda copaia; assembly: GCA_014898725.1. Lineage (NCBI taxonomy): Eukaryota > Viridiplantae > Streptophyta > Magnoliopsida > Lamiales > Bignoniaceae > Jacaranda > Jacaranda copaia. Next base: position 516,940 of record JACGDI010003514.1, on the reverse strand, counting down.
ACTATCTAAAATACAAACAAACAACCATCATATTTTCTAACCCTACTTCCCAAAAACTATTTTACCAAAATATTTTGGTAAAATACTCCAATTCATAAATAAAGAAGCCCATCACATAACAATAATAATTCAATGTTCATATCTTATCTAAATACGTCGAGAAAACAAGTTGCCTAGAAAAATTAATAGTTACTTTTTTCACTACATGTGAAATTTTTTAGGCAACAAATTATAATTATTTACCTTTTCTATAAAAATTAATTTTATTTTAACATGTTGAATGCTTCAATCTAATTTGATAAATTGGTCTTAAGGTCATCTTATAATACCTGATGATACTATTTTGAGGTGTGCATGCGTTGGAATAAATGAAAAATTATAAATGAAAAAGTTTGTAGTATTTCGTTACTGTGATGTTTATTCTTTATATATATATATATATATATATAATACAGCCTATTTCCTTTTTATGATGAAGTGGGATGTTGGCCCACAACCCACTTTATCATAAATTTACTTTACAAAATTGTGGTCCGATAAAATAACTTCACCCTACAATTGTAGTTACTAAGTGTGGGACGATCAACTAAGTCCAAAGTATGTGATATTTTTATCATATTTGTTAGGCAATAGACAATTTAGGATGAACAATAAAATTACATTTTTATCGTCATAAATGGATCTCCATCTTAGCCCCCTCCAAGTTAGGTGAGAACACATTTTTTTCTGCCACCTTTTTTGTTTTTTAATTTATTCTTTTTTGTTATTCTTATATATTTGTATATCGATATAGTAATGTCTGTTATTATGTATTTTATACCAATATATTCATATTAAAATTATTGAAATATAAGTGATTTAATAATTGTAATTGAGGTAACGACATAAATAATAATAAAATGTACCCTAAATTCTTCAAATTTCAAGATTTTGTTTTCATATGTAAGGATGTTGTGTTGGAATGAAGAAAAATTAATTATTTATATTAAATATAAAACTAAATATTTTTTAGTTAAGCATATTTTAGTCTTTAAAATTCATCCCAAAAATATCATCCATCAAAATAAGCATGTAATACAATTATCCACTTTCTTCACTCATATAATCCCACAAAATAAATATAATTAAAACAAATACAAAATCATCTTAATCCCTCTCTTCATCCCTCATTTTATCCCATCACCCTGGATTTCATATCACAAGTAAATGAAGCCATAATGTATTATTTTATATTGATAAATTCAGACAAATGAATAATTAAAAACTTTTGTCATTTAAAAGAATTAAACATTTTTTAATTAACTATATATTAAAATTTAAACACGCAATATCACCCAACATTATACAGCATTATAATTCATAAAAGAAAAAAAAATAGTGTTTTGTATTGATTGGATAGTATATTTGGACTAGTTTGACTCAAATATAAAACATAACTCATTCAATATGTTTAGAAGTCACATTCATTGGTTCCTAATTACACACAATAAATATAATCACTCATTACCAACTCGAACCCTTCCAGGATCTAATATCCACTGCATTAATTATTATATTCAAATTCTTATTCGAATTTTTCAAAAATTTTCAAAATCAAATTCCATAAGTCATTACAACATTCATAGTTCGATTTTGACATTTAATTTAAATGATAGTGTTTTGGTTCATAAGTTTCATTTTAACATACATGAATACTCTTATGTATAACATTTGATGTTGTATAAAATGGGGCTCGATGTCATTTTCAGAAATTATTGAATGTTAGACTTCTTCTAAAAATGCAATCACGTAAAGACATTGTTTGAATTCAAAAATGAAATCAGATGTCATTGTGCATTTGATTTGTAAGGTTACATAATATCATTGGGGATAATAGCACCATGCAAAGGACTGATGTTTCGGGCCCAATGTTTAGTTGTCAACTTGGTATTGTTCAACATAATAGGTGAAACTCAAAATAGGGATCTAGATGTGCAATTTGCAAACACATCCAAGACCAACATCAAAATTTCTTCATCACTAAATTTGGTAAGAAATAACCAAAAAACTCTCACAAGAAGACAAATTCATATTTGCAATACTATTTATAGCTATTAAAAGTATTTCTAATTAGGGTAGTTATGCAATTTTTGTGGTTAATCTTGCTCATCAGACATGCAGTTGATATTCATGGGGATTATAGTGCATACCAATGTTGATTGTAATCTTTAACGTCAAACAAGAATTTGAGATTATCAATCTCAATTTAATACATAGCCCACGTTTGATATAAAAGATTAATAATTGCACCAAAAATTGGCTTGTTAAAATTAGGGGATATTTGAATATATTAATGGGATAATTGCATTAAACCCCTTAATCTATGATCCTCATTGCACATTGCCCCTCAATCATTGTCGATGTGTAATTTCACGCATTGAACTAATGAAAATGTTCTTCAACACCACATTTGCACTATTTCGGTAGAATGTAACCAATGAGCATTCGACGCGTAGGCTAAAGACAATGGAATATTCTTACTAGATTCCATTAGAATAGTGCAAAATGTGATGTTAACGACTATTTTAATTAGTTCAGAAGGTGAAATTACATATTTGAATTAATTCAGGGGGTGAAATTGTACATCAACAATGGTTAAGGAGCAATGTACAACGAAGGCCATGGGTTAGGGGATTTAATACAATTAACTCTAGATTAATATACTTGTTTGAAATAAGATATTGTGGTTCAGAATATAAAAACCATAATCTTACATTCCTATTTAATTTGACAGATTGTGAAAGATTATTTTGATAAATTCCATTATTACCCTCAAAATGAGAGGCAAGGTAGTAATGAGAGGCAAGGTAGTAATTTGTTGCGTAAATAAGAGGCACAAGTCCATACAATTATATTTTAATTGACTTGACAAGATTTCAATCTATGGTCCAATTGTGCAACTACAATTAGTGCTAATAGCATAAAAAATGCGGGCTCAGTATTGGCTCGGACCTAATCTCGGCTCAGCCCATCACTAGAATCTCCTATATCAAACAACTTATTAGCAATGATTGGAGGGGAGATAATCACTATAATCTCCTATATCAAACGCGGCCCTAATGTTCAAAGGGCATGTTTGATAAATGTTAATAGCCACTATAAGGTGGAACAATTTGTGCTAATCTCTTGTTTAATATAGCAACCAACCAACCCATTTTTTGAATCGAGCCCAGCAACTAAAAGCTGCTATTGTAGTGGCTGCCCAAGGGGTGTGATTATGTATTTTTTTTTTTTTGCCCATTATTGTCCCCCTTTTTCTTGTCATTCCAATTTTGCAGGGGACATGTGGGAGGGGTGATAGAAATTATTAAGGGTAATATTATCTTTTATCTATGTAATCCTACACATCAAACATATATTAGATATTAGAGTAGATTATAATTGCATCTAATTCAGGGACGGATTCAAGGGGGGCAAGGAGGGGCCATTGCCCCCCCTCCCCCCCAACTTTGTGTGTACATATGTGTGAATATATATTAAGAGGTTTTAATAATAGTTAATTTAAATTTTTATTTTAAAAAAATACCTCATTTAATATTAATTGAAATATTAATTTTCATTAACATTCATGAATTTTAAAAGATTTAATTTTTCTGGTTGGGCCTTAAATGAAAAAATAAATTATTCACATTTATTGAATTAAATTAATTGATTTTTAATTATTGGTAAAAATAAATTTTATTAATTTAATTTTTTACTTATTTAATTTTATAAACTCAAAATAAATTTTTAAGTCTATATTCACAATCAAGTATTCAAATGAAGAGTATAATTATGTTAGACTCGTTAGACTATTTTTATTTTATTCGTGTGAGAAAAAGGTATATGGGTTTAGTTATAAAGAACCTTAAGAACTTGCAAAATAATTGAAAAAATCATCTTTCTGGCTTTAACAGATTGAAACAAAGAGACAAAAATAAGTGAATATTTTAATAAAACTTTTTTGAATTTTCTTCGTCTTTCAATAGCTCTAAGTAAGAAAATTTTTCAAACTATAAATATTGTAAAAAAAGGTTCAAAAATAAAATAAAAATGATTTTTTTAGCCAATTACTTTGTTAATTAATAGAGAATGATATTACAACAATTTTTTATAATGATTCAATTACTAATAAAATCTATAATATAAAAAATTATTGTACTCAACTTCGATGTAGATCATATATTTTGGAGTCAATTATATCTACCTCCCCTGAGGGTTGGCGTAATTACAAAAAAGAAAACTCATTGTTTTGAAAATTACCAATACTCCCGTAAACTTAATCGCCATCCAACGTTTTAGTCTAGTCGTTAGTTGCCATTAGGGTTTTACTAAACGGCCATTAAAATTTTTAGGTGAAATTTCAAAAATACCCTTAAGCTATCTAATGGCATTTTTTACCTTGTTCGACTTTTTTAAGTGGACAACAATACCCTCAAGGGTGGTATTATAAGATTTTTGAATTTTGAAAGGGTTTATTGTTATTATTGCTTTTTTTGAGGACTTAATAGTAATAAAACAGAGTAAAAATAAGCCTAGCTATTATAGTCGTTTGTGCTCTTTCCTATATATATACACATATATTCCATTGAATTTGTTTCCCAAAACAATATGGATTCTTCATGGAGCACATCATCTAGTAAATGGGGGACATTGAAATACAAGAAAGATAAGTGTAGAAGGCAAAATTGTGGGAAGAAAGCATCAATAATGGTGTTCAAGACTAGGAATAATACGGGGAGGCTTTTTGATTGTTGTGGGGAGCATGGTTTCTCACATTGGTGTTTACCTACCTAAGAAGATTCAAAGCAAGGCCATAGTGATGTTTCGAGAGGAGTTTATGAAGATTTTGAAGCCACTAGTTTGGTGCAAAGACAACCTACTAATCATGTAGGCTTGAAGAATCAAATCTATTGTATAAGGTTGTTTTAGTTAATATGTTACTTTTAAGCTTGTTCTTGGTAGGCCAAATTGTCAAAATGCTAGTGAATTAGTATGGAATTGTAATTTGCTTCCAAATATTAATGAATTAAGTATGCATTTTCATTCCAATTGTGATGTTATGCATTGCACAATGTCACCAAGTAAAACCAATCATTCCAATCAAGAATGATGCTTTCATTAATCACATAAAGTTAGCATACATAATTTGTTCACCTCGCAGTTCAAAGCTTCAATAATCCAATCTCTCAAAAAACCATGCAACAACCATAAAAAATTCCACTTAATATTCTTCCCAAAAGATCAATATATATCCAACTAATATCCATCCGAACATTATCTATATTATCTCCAACAACCTTACCAAATCCATCAATCAGTCTATCCATCCATAAAAACAGTAAATAACAAAATAAAAGTCAAGGTAATAGTGTATGCTCATAAATAAGTTGCTTCACATTTCAGGGCATTTATACTCAAAATCATCATTTGCACTTATGCTGGACCATCTAGCATATGTAGTTGGAGGAGCCTGTGATGGTGCAACATGTGCAGTTGGAGAAGCCTGTGAGGGTGCAAAAGTTGTAGCTAGAGCAATATTAGAGGGTACAAAAGGCGTAACTGGAGGAGTCTTGGAGGAGTTGTTGCTTTTTCTGCTTGTTTCATTTGTTTTCTTATTTTTTTGCATTGCGGGGGTGACACAGAAGTAGCCTTCTTTGGTCTTCCCCTTTTCTTAGCTGGGATAGGTGTTTGAGATGTTGCTTTAGGCACCAAGTTAGCCACAACTTCTTTAGCAACTTCAGGAATATGGCTAAGAGCTTTTTCACCAACTTTTGATGCAGCAACAAGTTTAGCATATATGCAGTAAGTTCAGGAACATAGTCAGGTTTAGGAAACACCTCAGTAGGTTTAGGAAAATAGTTGGTAGGTTCAGGACCTTTTTTAGCCTCAACTGTAGCTTCAATTTCAACATGTTTTGTTGCAATCTTGCTAATTTGTTGAAAAAATTAAAGTGAAAGCAAGTAAAGAAATGAATAATGAGAGCAAGTCAGATATGTTTGAAACTTATAAAATATTTTGCCAAACCTCATATCTACTCTTAGTCCTCATTTCCCTGGCTGGGCTACTTGTAATAGAGCCTTAGCTTTGGCTCCTGTCTCTCCTTCTTCTTCTTTTCCTTTCCTCCCTCCTGCCCTTTTGAGAAGCATATACAACTGACTCAAGTGTAATAAGTTGATTGACATGTCAAAATTTCAATTAAATGCATTCTGTAAATTTTAACTTTGAATTAGGAAAAAAGTAAAACATAAAATTGAAGTTTGTCACCTCACTTATGCTTTGGCTTTTGTTCCCATTTCCTTTCCCTCTTTTGCTTTGGCTAGCACCCTTCTTCACTCATTCACTAACCTAAAACATCAAATAGAGCAACAAAGTGCCCAATAACTAGAGATAGTTATCTACACTATCATACTTCATAAAATATAGATAGAATTAAAATAAATATAAATTAGCTCACCTCATTCTTAGTCAAACTTTGAGAAACATTATGAGGTTGTAGTTGGCATGTCTTACTATTATGACCTTATCCATTGCGCTTCTTGCATCTTAAAATGCTTGACCTCTTCTCAACAACTGGTTCACTAAACTTTTTCCTCTTACTTTTCTTTAGCCTCATGGCAACCTTTTTTTGAAAGGGGGTTATAGGTCTTTGAGGGTGAAATCCATATCTTTAGGTCCCAAAGCTAGGGTTAGTCATGGAATGAATCATATATCTATAGGCTTTTATGTACTTATCCTTTGAAAATCTAGTGTTAACATAATTCTCTATCCTTTATCTCCTAGAAGCTATGGCAAGCGCACCATGCTTGCAGGGTATGCTACTAATCTCCCACTTCTTACAATCACAAGTACTATTTTGTAAATTAACCATATAGTGTATGTTTTCATCTTGCACTACATATTCCTACTGCCTAGCCAGAAGCAAAGTACATCTTTTGGATTCCTCAACCACCACATTCAAAAGTTTAACAACATTTGGAACTATATCACCCCTCCAGCATAATACCTTCTTATACCTCTTATGTGGTCTACTCAAAAGTTTTCCCCTCAACCCATCTAACAAAGCAAGAATAGGTTTTGCCCTAAGATCACCAACCCAATAATTAAGGGATTCTAAAATGTTATTGGTCACATGATCATTCTTAATTCTAGTGTCAAAGGCATATTTAGCTATTGCTCAAAGGGAATTTTCAAGAGTTAATCATATGCAACATGCTTCCTTTTTTTCAATTTGTACATTGCAAAGTTGAAGCCTGATGCATTATGTGATTTGGCAACTTGCCAAAAGCACCTTTTTAAAGCAGCACCTGCAAATTGGCTTCTGAAATTGGCATATATATGCCTTGCACATTTTCTGTTGATGGCATGAGGGACAAGCTCATCTATTGTCTCAACCAGCCCCACAATGGAGGAGTTTATAATAGCAATTCTATATATCATTCTTCAAACCCTACTGATGCTGCAGTGAGCTGAATGGTCCGGAAGTCCGGTGGATTGAGTTGATACTGGGCTTGAGTTCTGCAACAAGAACAAACGTGAACTAGCCGGAGTTGCCCCGGCTAAGGCTCTCCGATGCTCAAGTAAGGTTTTCGGTGAGATGGAGGAAGTATAGAGTGTATGTAGTAAAGCAGTAATGTTTCAATACCTTGAGCGTGGCAGTGTTGGCCTTATTTATCATCTGATAGAATCATCCAATTACCCCCGTGTCCTTGTCAGATACACTTGGGCTTTTCTCATAGCTGGGGCATGATAGTCATTTATGCCCAGATCTCGGGGCTGAGCCATGTGGCATGATCTCCTGTTTTCCTGGGTAGTGCCAGTAGTAGGAGCGCGGCTCTGCCAAAGTTGTTGGCAGAGTTGTCAGAATTGGTGGGAGCGGTTACATCCGTACGCAGTAGTCACATCTGCCACCACGTGTAATCATCACATAAAGATTTAACTTGTCCCATCTGCAACTGGGGGTCGATTCATGTCGATCGCTCTTAGACGATAAGTTCGTGAATGGCCTCCAGGTCGATTCGGGTCGACCGCGCGGCTTACTGTATAGGGTCGATACTAGTCGACCAGTCCAACTTCGCCACTGGGCTATCGTCACTAGACTGTGGAAGTTGCCCTCAGGTCGATACGGGTCGACCAAAGTGACTTGCCTCTGGGCTTAGTGGGGGCTGGATCCTCTGATCTTGGGCCTGTTGAATTATATCGTTTAACATTGGATCTCGCGAGTTGTGTGTTTTGCAAAAAGGGGCCTGTTGGGCCTGTTGGGCTATCCCATATCACCTACCATATAATGCATAAAATGAAATGCATAAAGTTTACTTTTACAGCCTTCAACATGCCATGCATTACATTTTACCCCCTAATATATTATTAACATAACAAATATACCCTTTTAGATGCACACAATCAACATAATTTGCATGTATCAAAACATAACAATTTGCATCCATAGTTTGCATCCAATCAGCACAGTTAGCATGCATCCAATAGTTTTTCAAAATACAAAGACTTTCGTAACCTACAGTGCACCCCACAATGAATTCACAAGCACATGAAATAATGAAATCAAGTATACCAAAAGAATAAAGTATTACATTTCATACCTTTTGCTTATCACTCATGAATGTCCATGGCAAATCACTTGAGAATTCTCCAAGCATAACTGACAAGTTTTCAAAGAAAAACATCTAGCTTTCCTTACATTCTGATTCAACCACAACAATGCCACTGGGAATTATTACCATCCAACCTAATGGTAGCCAACAAGACACCACCAAATAGACCTTTTAGGTGGTATCCATCAACGTGGAAAAAATAGGCTGCAGTCTTGCATAAAGCCATTTCTTAAAGCAGCTAAACCAATGAATATTTTTTTGGATGAAGGTGAAGCTGGTATGCTAGAGGAGCCTCCATCTTCATCTAAATGAGGATCACATTGCAACCTAACTACACTTCCCATATTTTTTAAACACAACATCTTATAGTATGATGGTAGAAGGGCATAGGACTCAGAATGATGGCCCTCTATCTCCTCAAAAGCTTTCTTTTTTGCCCTATAAATCTGCATGTATGGAGGATTCACTCCAAACTTTTGCATTTCACTCCTAATCCCTCTAGTCTTCATCCCAGGGTTATCTCTCAAAATAGAAATAAGTTTTGAAGCTATTTACTTAGCACTAGCTTCCTTGGTATTGTCAGCCCTTACACATATGTGTGTGCTTTGGTATGTTTTAATTTGAAAGGTCACATCATCATCCAATAATGATGCATGTATCTTCTAAGGACAATTTTTTTTAGCACAATGACATGTAACCCTAGATAGTTCATTTTTTACTCTCACTATCTTAAAACATCTTAAATAACAAAATCTCTCAAAGTGTCCCTAAAAACATTTACATTGATAAAGACCATTCCTTTTTCTAAAATAGTTCTCTCACTAGGCACACTAGAAAACTGTACAACATTTCTATTCAAAGCAACTTTCATGGGATCCTCTACAAACTCCTCATCACTTGAATGATGAGTTTCGCAGTGGTCGTCTGAACTATAGCTTGAAAGTTCATCACTATCACTACCTTATGATACTAAACTTATAGAATCATCTCCATCCTCACTATTTGGCATAAATAATGACTCAGAGTTACTCTCATTTCCAATTCTAGACCCATGTATAGTATCCTTATCACCTTGACCCTCCTTACCATCACTCTCACTCTTACATCCCTCATCACTATCATTCTCAGCTCCATTACCTCCGTCACCAATTCTCTCAACCTCATCAAGGCCATTGTCAACATAATCAATAAAAACATTAATTCTTTTTGAATCCATGTTCCTAAAAAACATATTTAATGCATCTTAATCATCTAACAGTAGTATCATATCATCATTTCCACTTACACTACAACTAATTGTCAAAGAGACCTTACCTATATGATGTGCATCCCTAACATTATCAAGGAGATCGAAGAAGCTGCATCAATTTAGATCAACATTCTTGATTATCTTATTCTTGCCTAGATTATGAGTAACAAGTGTATGCATTGCCTCAGCCATATTTGTTTCAAATAAATGAATGAATATGTCACAAATGTATACACATACTGATAAGAATTGAGTAGTGCATAAACTTATTAATAATAGCTACTGATTTATTATGAATGAAAAATTGTCAAATAGACTTAACTGACCCACAACAAATTCAGATACCTAAGAAGAAGCCACTGCTCATAAATTGTACTTTATACATAGAATAAAAACATGGGTTGTTGGGGAGGGTTCTTCATATGAATTCCATCAAGCGCAACAACAAAGACATATAACATATATATCATCAGAAATACATGAAACACAACAACATCTAGTTAAGGTTTTTCAATTTTTCAACAAAATTGTGAATTTCTAAAAAAAATTGACTATATGAACATTATTAGCAGTTACAACGTGCATTCATACTATTATCGTGCACTAAGACATGCAAAATCACAAAATCCATACACATAAAACTTTATCGACACCACAGTACATGAAACTCTTTTCCATACCATGCCCGACAAAATGCACGATGAAAAGATGAAACAACAGAGATTTTTTACTATTTTCAAACAACCTATTTCAAAAGTGTTGGTTTCTTACCTTTTTTGAACCAAATCGTGTTGTATTTTCAAAGCCCCATGTCTAACAGTTGGTTAGGTTCATAGAAACCACACTTCCACCGCTTTTTATGGATGCAAATGGCTAGAATTTAAATGAGAGATGACGGGTTTGTCGAGTACATAGGGAGGGTTTTCTCTTTTTTCTGAAAGAATGAATACGAAAAGCTTGAGTTTTATGGTTTTTTTTTTGCTGCTGCTTTAGGCACTAAACACAATGGCTTTTTGGTACATTGAAAATTTGCCCATTTTTCACTTTTTTTCTTTTTTCTTTTTTAATTTTTTCCATCTGGGCATTTTGGTAATTTCATAATTTTCGTCTGCATTACATTTAGGTCCTAAAGTTCAAGAGGGCATTGGTAATTTTCAAAACAATGGGAGTTTTTTTTGTAATTATGCCAGACCTCAGGAGAGGTAGATGTAATTGGCCCTATATTCTAAGTTCCTAAAATGTAAAATTTATATTTAGATTTTTGTATTTTTATAGCTTTTGGCCCCTCCATACTTTCATTTCTGGATTTGTTACTGATTTAATTGTAAGGCCAATCTTTTATATCAAATAAAGTAATATATTATTTAATCTCATTTTGTCTCTTTCTATTCAAGTTTCGACTACTATTTACATTCCAAATCAAACATGCCCTAATAATAATTCTTACTATCTCATGTATAGTATTAAATGCCACTCCTGTTGATTGTAGAATTTAATATTTATACTCATTAAATTTTTTATGGGCTGGAGTTCTCTAGGCTTATAGAGTCAATCTCAAGCGAATTTAGTAGGCCATTCTAATTAATCATTTTAGGCATTTTATGAATTTTTTACTCATACACCAACAATGAATTAATTGGATAAATCAACATTAACATGAACTTGGTTTTTATGCTAACATCATCCATGTATGTTTTAACCAATGGAAAGCCCAAATTAGCAGCTACCAATCATCGGGTTGTCAATGAGGGATTTGAATCAAATTAGTCATATCTGAATTCGAAATTAATTATCAAAATTCACATCAAAATTTGATATGATATTATATAATATTTTTGTCAGTCAATATCATATCTCAATTCGATGGATATTTGAAATCTAATAAAAAAATTGATCCAATTTAATATTTTTTTTCTTTTTTTTCTTTCCTCATGATTTGTATGAAATATTAAATTTACAAAGTAAAATTACATTATATTTGAATTTGTAACAAGTTTTTATTATATATTGACTTAAAAGTTAAATATTTGAATACGAAAGTCTCATATAATAATATATTATAACATCAATACATAGATAAACTGTCATACATTATTATATTTGATATTTTTTCAACATTCCTCTTATTTTTAGCATAAGGCTCAATATCAGTAGCATAATATAAACATCAATAGATTTTAGGGCAACATAATAATAGATTTTAGTTTTAAATCTTTAATATAATATATAATAGTATCAATTTAATAAAAATTAATAAAGTTCGGATTTGAATTTTTAGTGAATTGGATAGCTTACTTTTTTTTTTCAATCCACTTATATTGAATTATTGATATTTATAATTGAATGTGATCTATTGAATATTTTACTAAGTTGAAAATTTTGAAATTCAAATCAAATTTAGATATTTAGATTAAAATCAAATCTATGACAGCCCGAACCAAATCCCATGCAAATATGAGCCCAAGTAAGTGGAAAGCCCAAATTAGTAGCTACCAAGTGCAAGTCCGAGTATAAAGCGACCCGAGCCCACACAGCGTAACGCCTTTGCCTTTTCGTGAACACAATAATAAAATGACGCAAACATTCGCAGGTTTCCTTTCAGGCTCAGGCTCAGGCTCAGGCTATGTATCTCTGTCTCTCTTACTAATATTAAACGGGAGGGAAGGGCTAAAATCTATTTTCAAACTCCCTCTCTCCTTCTCTCTCTAACCACCCTGCTTGAATTTGAAGCTGTCTTTTTTTATTTCCAATTCAGTCCTTCTCCTCTCTCCCTCCCTTTCCTCTCGTGGCGAGCTTTTGCAAGTATACTGGGGTCTGGTTGAGTCCGTACACTTGCACTCTAGGGTTTTGTTAAGTGAAATTTTTTACTCTCGGGTTTTGATTGGAGCGAGTGGTGGTCTTTTCCATGGCGGCGGAGAGGCTAAGGGATTTGAGTCAACCGATCGACGTCGCTTTGCTCGACGTCACGGTTGCTGCTGTCTATGGAAGCCGATCTAAAGAGGAGGTAAGAAGCATTTCCGTTTTTGCTTTTCGCTTACTCCGGTTTTCTGTTGGCCCTCAATTTTGGTTTGCATGTGTGTTTGATTGTTCGAGACTTTTGATGGCTGTTGGGGGAACATTAGAAAATCTAATTGATTTTGATTTTTCGACGAGTATCTCCAGAGAGTTCCCTTTCTTATGATGTGGAAATAATTTGGAAATAAGCCGTTCTGTGAAATTTAGGACGAGCTTTGATGACTTCCAGCAGTTTTAGAGTAGAGGCTTCCGAAGTTTTTGTATACTGATGTGGGGTGCGTCTGGTTCACGTGAAATTGTTCGTCATGGAATGACATTCATAATTGAGAACAGTGGCGCTTACATTTTATCAAATTCTGGAATAAAAAATTTTCTCCATTATTTTAAGGCTGGAGTCTTGAGAATTAAGGCTGTGCTGGACTCGGGGAATCTAGACGACTTTGAAAACTTCAATGACTGGAAACAGGAAATGGTGTGTTTTTGGACCTCAAATGTTTCTTAAATTATAAAGGTTTTTGTTTGTTTTGTCTGTTTATTTTGCCAGATATTTTCTGCCATTGAGTTTTGAAGTAAAATGAAGTTCAATGTTAAAGATTACGACTGTGTTTATATGTTTTGTGAGAATATGCAATGCTTAAATAGTGAAAAGTTTCCTTTTACTTTTGTGAAAATCTTCTTTAGAATTAGAGCCTATAGCTTAACCTTGGGGATTAGAAGTGTTAAATCTGATCACCTATGCAAAAGGCAATTTTCCTTTTCCTTCTCTCTCTCTCTCTCTCTGTTTTTGGTTTGCTTTTCTGGGAGCATCCTTATGATCTCTTTAGCTCGAATGAGGTAAATGGAACATTAAAAATACTTTTGGCACCTATGCTCACATCATGCACGTGATATGCTTATAGATATATTGGCGGTTACTCTTCTGCTCTTGGTGCATTTTGTAGATACGTTTCCATGCCCTTTTTAAATTAAAGATTAATGTAAATAGTTGTGCTTTCTTTTATTACTGTTGCTTTGTGTTGTGTGGCTGTGTCTCTAAATTTGGCTATCAAGGCTTTGTGTTTAACTTGTGAGAGAAGAAAACTTCCATAAATGGGAAAAATTATGATAAGCCTATAAAAATTACCTGTCTTAATCTGCAATTAGCTTGGAGACTTTGCAGAATGAATCACATGGTGCAACATGGAACCAGAAAAGGTAATTTAGTAAGTGGACCTGATTTACTGATTTATAGTTATCGAAAATGCATGAGATTATGGACAATCTCGTCTGAATTTCTGGTAAATTTTTTCACTTTTTACCTGGATTACATGAACCTGTCAGGTTAGATTATCAGTTGAGAGTTATTAAAAATAGTTGTTGAGAGTTGATAACATTATTCTTTAATTGAGAAGATTGTTTTGGGGGGAAAACTCATTTTAGAAAATAGAATTTTATTTTGGGAAATTTGAAAAAGGAAATAAGTACAATAAATTTGTGATAGAGGATGTATCTTCTCTAATTTGAAACAGTTGTTGGTCGTAAAACATGCAGATATTCAGTTGGAGGAAATTATATGAATAAGATGAAATAAGATGCTGGTGGACACACATAATGAGAGAAGTGAATTGGCTGACCAGCTGTATTATATGTCATCCATGAGAATAACAAGGAAATGGATACTAGTACGTATAAATTATAATTTCTGTTTGTCGTGGTGTCTTCTCAGGTCAAGAATGTGCTTTACTTTATAAATTTAGATTCTTTATGTGGTTCTGCCCCTTTGTTTTCGTAGTTATTTATATATTCTGTTTTTCTAGAAAGTGTAGCTTATTTTACTACAAGAAGTTGTGCTTAATTTATGCTTGAAAGAAGATTCAGTTGGAAAGATACATAACTGGGCTGTTGGTTGATAATCTCTGCCTTATATGTTTACTATATTAACAGTAGCTATTGCAGTAGCTATCAGTTGTATGCCCATCGCAAAACTTATCACCCTTCTTGGGTTTCTTCTCTTGGTTTCTTTGACAGAGGGCTGCTGCAGACCATATCTTGCGGGATTTGAAAGATAACCCAGATATGTGGCTTCAAGTGGTTCACATTTTGTCTAATACACAGAATTTGGACACTAAATTTTTTGCTTTACAGGTTAGTTAAACATGGTTGTGTAGTTAATCAAAATTCTTTTGTAGCTGTGGGCTTTGATTTTTCATAACAGCATCTGCAAAAACTGCTTATTGTCATTTCTCTTCTATGTTTATGTTGTTTGGGATACTGACGAAAGGAACCACTTGCTAAAATTTCACATACAGGTTCTAGTAGATGTTATCAAGTATAGATGGAATGCTTTACCTGTGGAACAACGAGATGGCATGAAAAACTATATTTCTGAAGTTATAGTTAAGGTAACTAGATAAAACTTCTGCAGTTATGGATTAGGTGTTATTTCTTGCTGGGAGATTATGAGCACTTACATTTTACCAAGTGATACTTTTTGCTAGCTTTCAAGTGATGAGATCTCCTTCCGGAGGGAGAGGCTGTATGTCAATAAACTAAACGTCATACTGGTTCAGGTAATATTATCCAATCTTCCGAATGATGCCAATCAATTCTAATATCAATTGATTTTGCGTAGCACTTTTTAATTGAAGAACTCTTGCAATTCGGTTTCTCCAAGTCAGTTGTCTAAATTGTGGTTGTGCTCTTTATATTCAGATACTGAAGCATGAGTGGCCAGCTCGGTGGAAAAGGTTCATTCCTGACTTGGTTCAAGCAGCAAAAACAAGTGAAACCATCTGTGAGAATTGCATGGTCATTCTGAAAGTAAGTAATCATGGCCTTTCTATGGACCTTTTTAATCAACATCTAATTGACATGATGATGTTACTTGTCAGCTTCTAAGTGAAGAGGTATTTGATTTCTCAAGGGGTGAAATGACTCAACAGAAGATTAAAGAGTTAAAACAATCTTTGAACAGGTAACCACATGTTGCATTGTCTACTTCTGGGTATGGCAGGCAATATCTTTTCATTAGCTTAAGTTCCAAAGCCTTGTATCTGGCATATTTAATATTCGTAATTTCATGTAAGTCTCCTGAAGGAAATTTGATTGCGTTTTTTTCTTTTAGTTTGCCACTTGGTTTATCTATATATTAAGGTTTTATTTTTAAGTCTGGATGATGCCTCTTCTTATATCTGAAACTGTGAGAATTATTTTGTGTACAGTGAATTCCAGCTCATTCACGAGTTATGCTTATATGTGTTGTCTGCATCTCAAAGAGCTGAACTTATCAGGGCTACCCTGGCCACATTGCATGCTTTTCTTTCATGGATTCCCCTGGGCTATATATTTGAATCACCGCTGGTTTGTATTTCTTCCTTTCATCTGGTTGGTTGTTGGATGAAGGAATTCAGAATGATCTTCTGATAGCTGACAAGGTGTTATTGTACACTTTAAGTACGACTTTGATGCCCTTATTTTGTGATTTTGTTTGGCAGCTTGAAACACTACTAAAATTTTTTCCTGTGCCAGCTTACCGTAATCTCACCCTTAAGTGTCTGATAGAGGTATATTTGCTCACCTGTAAACTACTTGATGCTGTACCTTGGCCTAAAAATGGTGTTTATTGTTGCGCGAATTGGCTTTTGCAGGTTGCTGCTCTTAATTTTGGGGACTTCTACAACATGCAGTACATCAAAATGTATACTATATTCATGGTGCAATTGCAGGTAGTGATGATTTCTGTGTCTGCAATACTGCAAGTCTGCAATATGGTCTCACTCATTTAAGTTTCAACTTGTATAACTCAATGGATATTATGCTGATTCACATTATGAGTTTTTATGTGTGTTAGGCCATTGTTCCTCCCACTACCAACTTTCTAGAAGCTTATGCAAATGGCAATGATGAGGAGCAGGTGATGTTTAAACTAACGAATTTAAGTTTTTCTTGAATTTTTTTATCTTGAACATAGACTCATTCTGCTTTGGTTGTTCCAGGAATTTATTCAAAACTTGGCATTGTTTTTCACATCGTTCTTCAAGGTAACACACCTCTCTTTGTTTCTGAAAATAACTAAAACAAAAGCTAGAAATGACCTCTCACATTTAGTTGCTGCTTATTTCTTCAATCATGTGATCGGGAACAAATTAGAAGATGGATGGAAAATTCATATACATCACAAGAATTGAATATGTGGATAATACATGCAACATAAAGGCTAATTTCTCATCACTTTTGGAGTTTTTCAGAGATGATATCTTAGTCCGAGGATAGAATGCATGCATATTTGAGGTTATTTTAAGATGGTTGTTGCATTGATTAGTGTCTGCATAAATATGTAAATGTTACATTGATATCTCATGAACATTAGCTTATTTACTTACTCTGCATCACAGACTTCCTTTGTTGCAAAATTGCAATTGACCTATGGTCACTTCTGTTGAGTGTGCTTAGTGCCTGTTTGGTTTTATCTTTATTCTCATTTTTCATTTCCATCATTTTCAAAATTCGAAAAAGTAGTTAGCGAAAATAAGTTGAAAATGAATTTGTATTTGGATAGATTATTGGAAAAATAATGATTATATAAGGTTTAATACTTTGTATGTGGAAACAGATAGTAGTAGTAGTAGTAGTAATAATAATAATAATAGAGAGAGAAGATATATAAGTTATTGGGAAAAGATATATAAGTTATTAGAGAATGTATTTTCAGAATAAAAATGAAAATCTCGGATGAAAATGTGTAAAAAGTAATGTATTTCAATTTTTAAATAGTAAAAAATGTGAAAAGGGGGTTTGAAAATGAAACCAAATGGGTCCTTATCGGGAGTTTGGTTGTGTTTGTGTTTTCATTTTTAACATTTTTAAAATTTTGAAAGACAGTTAGAGTAAATGAGATGAAAATAGATTTGTACTTAGATAGTATGTTGAGAAAGTAATGATTATATAGGATTTAATAGGTTGTAAGTCGAGAGAGATATTAATAATGAAGAAGGGAGAGAATATATATAGGTTTTTGGAAGAAGATATGTAGGTTATTGAGAAATGTGTTTTGAGACGAAAATGAGTTGAAATATTAATAAAAATGATGATAAGTTGTTGATAATTTATTTCCAAATAATAAAAACAGCTAAAAATGAAAATAAAAAATAACCAAACTGCCCCTTAGTTATCTTGAGTAAATTTGTGCACTGTGTTCAACTGTTGTCGCCAAAAATATTTTCCTACTCTTCAGGTACCCGATCTTAACTCTTGTAATCTCTTTTTACTAGACAAATCTGAACATTGATTTTGGCCCATCACGTGCCTTTCCATTCAACTAAGTGTCCTCTTGTTCCCTGGGTGCAGTCTCATATACGAGTATTAGAATCTTCACAAGAGAACATAAATGCACTACTAATGGGCCTTGAGTATCTCATCAACATCTCGTATGTGGAGGAAACTGAAGTATTTAAGGTACCCATATTACTTCATTCTCCTTAGTTTTCTTATTCTTATATAATATTTTATGCAATCTCTGATTCCTATGTCCTGCAGGTTTGCTTGGACTATTGGAACTCCTTAGTTTTGGAGCTGTTTGAAGCTCACCACAATCTGGACAATCCTGCTGCAACTACAAACATGATGGGACTGCAGGTGGAATGATTTTTGAGTCCTTCTGTATTATCTCTAACTTTTGTAGCTCATTGTCTCATGAGTAATATTGACAATCCTTTTTTGAAAATGTCGTTTCTCATGAATTGATTTAAATGAAGGATATAGGTTCCAGGATCAAAGGGAACTGCTTTCTTTAATAAGTACAATCTGTTAGGTTCTTCTCATTTGTAGTTGGATGAGTTTGAGGATAAAGAATAAAGGGGGATAGAAAGAGCGATACAAGTTTCTCCAATTATCTTGACCACAAGATAAGTGTAAATGCAATTGCTATTCTGATGATAACATTAAATTATGACGTGTTAGAGGCTGCTAACTTTCATGACTGTTTATTATGATAATTGATTGTTATGGTTTAAAACATTACAGGGACGTCAAATCCATTTGCTCTATGTCTTTTTCTCTTGGCTGGTGGCATATGTGGATTTTCATTTAGATATATGTACCTACTTAGTGCATTTCATGAGTGGGTGCATCAGGATTGAAACTTGAAGTTTCATAATGGGCAGTGTCTATGGTAATGATCTTAGTCTATACTACAGATACGAACAGACAAGATTGTAATTTGTATTGGTTTTGTTGCTCATTTTGGTTAATTTTGGAGGTTCATAGGCTGTGTATCATATGGAGAGCAATTATATATATATATGTATATCAGCTTTTAGAAAGAACTGATGGTCAGTCTCATGTGAGTTATCTTACATGGATGTGAATATAGTTATATGGATTAAATTCTGTTAAACACCCTCCCCCACTGCATAAAGGGGGAAGTAGAGAGAACAGTGGAAGAAAAATCTGGAATTGATTCTTTGCATTTTACACTTAGACAATGGCGATATAACTTATGTCTTCTTTCTATCGAATAAGCAGATTCCAGTGCTTCCGGGTATGATTGATGGACTTGGTTCACAACTCATGCAGAGGCGTCAACTTTATGCTGGTCCGATGTCTAAGTTGAGATTGCTGATGATCTGCCGTATGGCGAAGCCAGAAGAGGTTCTCATTGTTGAGGATGAAAATGGAAATATAGTTCGTGAAACTATGAAAGATAATGATGTGCTTGTGCAGTATAAGGTCCCATGTTTTATTTAAACTCAAAAGTTAGCTTTTATTTCTTCTGGAACTTTGTGTTTCGGTTTGGCTCATGTTGAAAAGGTGCAATAATTTATAAACTTGCAGATAATGAGGGAAACACTGATTTACTTGGCACATCTTGATCATGAAGATACTGAAAAGCAGGTCTGTTTACTATTGCTTGATCTGTCCCAAATTTATTGCTTGATTTTCTTCTCGGGATGTCTCAAAATAAGGCGTATTTTTTAAAATGAAAATTTTTCCCCAAAACATAATCTCTTAAAAGTAATTTATGATGTGATATTACTAATTTGCAACCACTACTTTTACGGTAGTGGAGAAATATAGAGAACTTTACACCTTTTTAACCCTTACCTAATACCAAATGGATATAATTAAGCTCATAGTTTCAAGGTGAAAGGGGGTATTAACTAAATCTGAACTTTCAGTGGAATTCGAGTAACTGATCAAATGTAACTTGCCCCTGTGTCAGCATGCATAGAAAGTTTCGCTTGATTCTATACACGAATTAACCTTCTTAACCCATCTTTAATTTGAGTGCATGCCATTTGCATTGTAAATTGAGCTAACTGTTACAAAGGGTGTGGCTCTTGATGGATGCTGCTCCATATCTGATTGTAGCAAGTTAGCACTGCAAGGAAATGTAACTTGATTTTATTTTCATAGAGTTTCAGCATAATTTTTGGTGAAACAAATCTCTTATTGCCCCTCTTCCCAATCAAGAAGTATATTCAGAGCCTACTATTTGACAAATACAAAATACTGTTGAAATAATTTTGGAGGCAAGAAATGGATCTGCTTCTAGCTTTGTAAAGATTTTCTTGATTATAAATTCCCTTGCCTTGTGTAAGTCTCCCTATTCTTTTTTATGACAGTTTGATTGCTTCTGTTCCTGTTCTCTCCTACATTTGCCAACCTTCTTAAGACAAAAGTCTACCATCAGTTCTTATGACTGCTTATTAGTGTTACTCGCATGAAAGTTTCTGATAATATATTCTCTGATTGTACATTTGTTTGTTTTATGAGCAATTTGTACGATGCAAGTAATGGATCCATAGGATGGACATGCATATGGTGTTATGATATATCAGCGTGGTCTTTGATAGCATTCCCTAGAGTACTTTTATTATTGGTGTTCTTCAATGGAAACACTTCATTGCCTATGGCCATGTTTTTGAATAGTTTATCGCTTGCTGGTTGTCCATATTGAATTAGAGGGCCTTTAATTGAATTTATGCCTTTTGGAGTAACATTCATGGACTTAATTCCTGGATGTGGTACAGATGCTGAAGAAATTAAGTAAACAACTTAGTGGAGAGGATTGGACCTGGAACAACCTCAATACTCTGTGTTGGGCAATTGGGTCTATATCTGGGTCAATGGTGGAAGAGCAGGTAGGTGAATGTTTATCTGAATGCTGTGCTTGGCTTGCTGCATATGATATTTCACTGACTTCCTTTCTTTGATATAATTTCGTGGATATATTCCATAGTAGTTTTCTACATATGTGCATGAGAAACTGTTCTCAGTGTTATTGCCAAGGTCGAAGATGGAACAAGACATTATCTTTCTTAAAATTGTTCTTTTTGTTTTTATGGTGTCATTCATCCTTTGGTAAGAAAATGTCGCAATGAAGATTTTCAGAGTTTTTATTATTACATTATGATGTGCAAATGGTAAAATATTCAGTGATTGTAAATTTTATATTTGTTGATTTTATTTTCTAAGACTCTGTCTATCCGCAATTGAGCAATCCTATTTCCTTTTTAGGATGTCTCTATCAAATTTCTTTCCAAAATCACCATCTCACTTCCAAGAATGACATGACATTACTATCTATCAACTGCTACTTTTAAGTTTAGAAATGTAACATATCCAGAAATTTCATTTTCTCAAGCTCTGATCTAAAACTCCACACAAATGCCAAGATTCAATGTTCGAATTACGGTGTATTATTCAACTTGTAGTGTTTTGGTGTTTTGTCTTTCTTGTTAAATGTTTGTATTTATATATTGATTCAATGTATTCCTTTTACAATCTTAACGCTATCATGTAAGAAGGTTTGACATCTCTTCTGCACTTCACATATTCATGGCACTTTATACTTTTGGCAGGAAAACAGGTTTTTGGTGATGGTAATTCGGGATTTATTGAACCTTTGTGAAATCACCAAAGGAAAGGATAATAAAGCCGTCATTGCAAGTAATATAATGTGAGGATCACGAAACTTGTACTTACTTTTAATGAGACACCAATATACAAGAGTGCCGCTCTGATTAACATATTATTTTTTATTTTCTTTGTGTATTTGGGTGACCTGGAGAAAAGATTGTATGACTGTTTCGGTTGGAGATTTCATCTTATGTTTCTTTTTATTGGGGCTGCAGGTATGTAGTTGGGCAATACCCAAGATTTTTGAGGGCCCACTGGAAGTTCTTGAAAACTGTTGTGAACAAGCTGTTTGAGTTCATGCATGAAACTCATCCGGGAGTTCAGGTTGAATATCACATTTCTGAATTACTGTGGATGAAGGATGCCTGTTTTGTAGAAAATTGCCTTTATTTTCTTGACATATCTTTATTTTTTGTTATTTGTCGTATACTCCTTCCTCACCTAAACCAAAACCAAAAATCACACAAACTTCACTGAAATAAAACAGAGAGATATGAAAATCAATTACCTTACAAGTGTTAATTCAATGGAAATTTCTGTGTGATCACGATAAAAGAGAAACTTTTAGGAGATTGATGAAAATGAGGGAAAGGAGAACCAAAAGTGAAAGGAAAGATGGAGAAGTTTTAATGGTGTATATATACGTGGCTCAATGTGTAGAATATTCTGCGGACTCTGGAGGAAATATAGTGTAGTGTGCGTAATTTGGAAGGCTTGTCAGGTCAAGCACAATGAGTCTATTCCTGTACTACATTCTTACCAGGTTTTTATTGTGTGCTGATAGTGTAAATTCTTTCTGCTTTTTTGCAGGACATGGCATGCGACACATTCTTGAAAATTGTTCAGAAGTGCAAACGTAAATTTGTCATTACACAGGTTGTGGTTCTATTAGTTGTTGCTTTTGGGAATGATATTTGGTGGGCCAAACAATATCTTTATAAGCAAAGAAATTAACTGTGTCATTCCTCTATTCCAGGTTGGAGAAAATGAGCCATTTGTGTCGGAGCTTTTAACAACTCTTCCAGCAACTATTGCAGATCTTGAGCCTCATCAGATCCACTCCTTTTACGAATCTGTAAGTCCTCTTTATATGGTATGTTCTAATTGACAGGATGGAATTGACTGCCATATTTTGTGATATAAGGTCTGGCATGGCCGTAGATAATGGTAAGTCTTTTTGACTCTTGCCCCCCTATCTCTTTTAGGTGGGTCATATGATTCAAGCGGAATCTGATCCCCACAAGAGAGATGAGTATCTGCAGAGATTGATGGAGCTTCCTAACCAGGTAGGGTTCTACTGGTCACACCATTTTCAGATAAGATCCTTCTGTTGGTCATTTCCACCTGCACTGCTTTCCTTGTCGTACTGTTACCTCATGTGCTGACATGGCTTTGAATTTGTCTAATGGATGGTATGCTGCAGAAATGGGCTGAAATTATAGGACAGGCACGTCAGAGTGTTGATTTCTTGAAAGATCAAGATGTGATAAGGGCAGTGCTTAATATACTGCAGGTCTGTTTTCAGTGAGTATGTACTTGGATATTTATTGTTACTTTTTTTTTCATTTAAACTGATAACCTCTGCATTTCTCTTATCTAGTACCAAGCCATTGGGATGATAAATGAACCAGCTATTTGAGATTCAATATAAGTTTGATTACTAAAAGTTTGTTTGTGCTAGGTTCATTATGCATATCAGGCCAAGCTTGAACAGAATTTGGGTTTGATAAAAATTACAAGTTTACTCAAGGTCAATTAATTAGGAACTGGTAAAGCATATAAAAACAATCAAGCTAATTGAGCTTTTCTACGCTCAGCTTGATTAAAGCTCAGCTCAGTTAATAACCAAACCAAGTTCAAAGACAGTTGCAAACTTGAAAAGAGAGAAAAATCTAACCAAGCTTGAGTGATGTATTTTGATTTGCCTCTATTTCTTACAACCTCAGTAAGCTAATAACCTGGGATCTTTATGTATGTTCATAAAACCTTGTTAGGGGCCTGGGGCATGTTGTAGATTTGATTTACATGTCATATATCAGTTATGGACTCTTAACACAAGTAGATCCAATCCTAATGTGCATGTCTAGAGATAGCATCAGCCTGGGATGCATTTGGGAACCCACACTTCTTGAAAACCAAGTCTGAACAGGGATGATATGACATCTTATCTGAGGTGTTGATCATCTAGTTAAATGTGGCTGGGCATTTATTAGTTGTGTTGCACCCTCTTGGGTACTGTAACTGAAGATTTCCTTTCATATTAAAGTCTCTCCCTTAGGAGTGCCATCAAAAAGTAAGGCAACCAAAATTTGGTTGTATCTATCTGTTTAAGGCTTGAATTGTACTAGCTTTTCTCCTTCAAGCTTGCGCTTCATAACTGATTAGAGCTTTGCACCAGTCCCGTTCTATCTAAAATCTGTACTTCTCTTTCTGCTCATATTGTATGACCTTTAATTCATTGAGTACGTTTGAAAATGTGATGTCTTAGTATTTTTGGAGAAGAGGTCAGTGTGATAGATCATTGAGATTGACATTATTATAGGGTGCACTCTTGCTGTTCTTCTTTATGTTATTTTTTCAGTCCACTTCCATGTTTCTTCTTATGGATAAAATCTTATGCATGCATTTCTTCCTCCAGACTAATACTAGTGTTGCTAGCTCTCTTGGGACATATTTTCTGCCTCAGATTTCTCTGATCTTTTTGGACATGCTTAATGTGTACAGGTTTGTCTTCTTCTTCCTTTTGTTTTTTTGGCCCCCGCTCTCCTTCCCCAGAATAACTACACATATGTTCTTCCTGAGGAGTCTTTATCTCTGTCTCTTTTCTTGATGATTAAGATTTTGGTTCCATGTCACAGAATGTACAGTGAGCTTATATCAACCAGTATTGCCCAAGGGGGGCCCTATGCTTCCAGGACATCTATTGTGAAGCTTTTACGGTAGGTTCCAAATTTTGAAGCATTATTTCCTTAGCAATTGCATTCTTATTTATGTCCATTTTGTCCATTTTTGAACAGTTCAGTCAAGAGGGAAACATTAAAGCTTATCGAGACTTTTCTAGACAAAGCTGAAGATCAACCACAGATTGGTAAACAATTTGTGCCTCCGATGATGGACCCTGTGCTTGGTGACTATGCCCGGAACTTGCCTGATGCAAGAGAGTCAGAAGTCCTCTCTCTCTTTGCGACAATAATAAATAAGTATGCTTCTTGTATTTTGTGATTGTTGCCTGTTTTTTCTGGATATCTGTACATCAACATCTTGAAACCCTCATGTGGTATTTTACATCTATTTGTTTTTAGCAAGAGAAATTTTACAGCAGCATTAAGTAATTCTAATTAGATATTTAGCACATCTCCTTATAGTTACACTATTCTGCAACCATGATCATTTTCTTGTAAACGCTTAACAGTGTGGGGTGCTTAAGCTTGGGCCCATATTTGTTGTAAGCCTGCTGTTAGGTTTGGCAATTGATTTGCGCCTCTCTACTGTGTTAGGTACAAAGGTGCAATGATTGAGGATGTTCCTCGGATATTTGAAGCTGTTTTCCAGTGCACTCTGGAGGTTGGTTAATTATTTGTTACATGTTAAGCACAATTAGTATGTTCCTTTGATTAGCACTTTCACTTCCTACGTGCGTAATTATCATAATTGCTTAGGAAACCAGATGATGAAAGTGTTCTTTTCATGCATCCCTTACAAAGATGTAGATTTCCATGAAATAAGTGTGTATATATCTGCCTAGGCTGCCTTTCAGTTTAGTCATTTACATGTTTGTTTATTGTGTTTAATCCTGACTTGAATGAGACCTAGTTTTGTTTTCCTTGTAAAGAACAAGGATATTATTGCTTTTAATTCATTCAGATGATCTATTAGGCTACTTGTTTGTATTAAGGATCTAATATGATTAGTCTGAGCTCGGTAAATTTCTATGCCGCCATCATCGGAGACTGGTAATATATAGATGCCGCTAGCCTGCAACAATTAGTCCCAGCTTTGGACTTCCACAACTGTAGGAAGCCCAACTTTACTCGATTCCTACACTGGGACATCTATATTCTGTGTGTTTGACTTCTTTCTTGGTTTCAATACAGATGATAACAAAAAATTTTGAAGATTATCCTGAGCATCGGCTCAAGTTCTTTTCGCTTCTTCGAGCAATTGCTACATATTGCTTTCTTGCTTTGATCCACTTGTCAAGTGAGGTAATCATGCACCAAAATATTGGCCATTGCTTTGTGGATGGAGATAGATGAAGTCCATTTTAATCTATATTGGACTTCCAACTATAAGGGAGTTGATTTCATTGAATATTTTTTCAGTATCTGTATGTGAGCATTGACTTATTCTGGTGTTTGCTGGTTTGGTTCAGCAACTGAAACTTGTCATGGATTCCATCATTTGGGCTTTCCGGCATACTGAAAGAAATATTGCGGAAACTGGACTCAACCTTTTATTAGAGATGCTGAAAAACTTTCAGGTGTATTTGGGTTTTTTCTTTTTAATAGTGTGAATAATCATTTCAGGTTGTGCCTTACATTGCTTCTGTGGCTTTGCAGGCTTCGGAATTTTGTAATCAGTTCTATAGGACTTACTTTTTGACCATAGAACAAGAGATATTTGCTGTTTTGACAGACACGTTCCACAAGCCTGGTTTTAAATTGCATGTACTAGTGTTACAACACTTGTTCTGCCTGGTAATGTACCTTCATATTGTCCACTTGTTGCTCCTTCCTTTTCTTCTTTTTATGCGAGCAAGCATGCTGACTGGCAGTTCCATCCAAAAATTGCTCGTGGAATCTGCTTGACCGCGCTTCTATATTCTTCTTTTATTGTCTAGATCTCTTTCCAGGAAGCACGCTAACAACTGTTTAATAATTACAGGTGGAATCTGGTGTTTTAACTGAACCTTTATGGGATGTTGCAACAGTTCCTTATCCTTATCCAAATAATGGCATGTTTGTTCGTGAGTACACAATTAAACTATTGAGTTCATCATTTCCCAACATGACGACAACTGAGGTATTGGAGCAAATCTGTGACATAGTTCAGAGGCACGTTTACTGTGTCATCAGCGAATTTACTTATTCTTGTGTTCTTTTTAGGTTACTCAATTTGTGAACGGCCTTTTCGAGTCAAGAACTGATCTTTCCTCTTTCAAAAACCACATACGGGACTTTCTTGTGCAGTCAAAAGAATTTTCAGCTCAGGTAAAGTACTTACTCTCTGTTACAAGTGTTTGTTCACACTAAATCTTGGTGATTTCTTCTTCAAGATGCTTCTATCTCATATAGGGGTGTAAATGAGATGAGATGAGATGATTCGCTAACAGTTCGAGTTTGGCTTGATGAAAGCTCGTATTCAGCTCGATCTTTTCAAGCTCGAGCTCGTCAGTCAAACAAGTCAAGCCGAGCTCAATAATATTTGACTCGAAAAGCTCGCTAGTCTAAACGAGCTTTTTTATTACATATACATATATATTATAAAGATAAGAAAATAATAATAATAAGAAGAAGAATAAGAATAATAATTTAGTTTTTTATTTTTAGAAAAACATAGAACAAAATTATTTAAAAAATTTATAATTATAATGTTTTTTTTGAGTTTAAATAAGCTCTAGTTAATTCAAATTTATACGAACTTGAGTTCGAGCTCATTCGAACTTAACGAATTGAGCTTTTTTGCTTCTCTATAATGAGTTTTATCAAGTCAAGCTCAATAATGTTCGCTGAACATTTGTCTATTTCAATGAGTTGAGCTTGAGCTTGGCTTTTTAGGCTTGACCAAGCTTGCAAATTAATAAACGAACCGAGCTTGAATCTGCTAAATTCGGGCTCAGCTCGTTTACACCTCTAATCTCATAGGGTAATCAGAATTCTTTTCCCACTGGCATTGTTTAGATTTGGTATTTCATGTCTGTTGAGGAAATTTCTGTCCCTTGGTCACTTTCAGAGGGAGGAACCGAAGTTTGCTTCATTCTGTTGATTCAACCTTTTATTTTGCTCTGTATGCATGCTTGAATAACTATAGGTTTCCCTCAACTTTTAATCAGATGGAGTCTTCTAAATATCTGATTCTCCAAATGTTTAAAATTGTAGTCTGCTTGAAGGTAGACAGACGGACAATCTTTTAGTGGGGGGGACCTGCCTTTGACTCTTGTGTGTGTAAGATGCTGATGTTAAACATTCATCCTGTCACAACTGACAACCCTATACTTGATTCCACTTGTTGTGATGCAGGACAACAACGACCTTTATGCCGAGGAAGCTGCTGCTCAGAGAGAAATAGAGCGGCAACGCATGCTATCAATTCCCGGACTCATTGCACCCAATGAGATACAAGATGAGATGGTAGACTCATGAGTGTTGGCAAATATTGCTGCCAAGGCTAGTTTTCTGGATTTTCAGCTCTAAATTATATGGGCACATGTTGTCTGCGTTGATACAACATTTTATAGGGTTCCCTTCTATAATTTTTCACAACTTTTATAATCTTGCCAGAATCTTTTCTAGTGTGAAGTGGTGAAAGCTACCAAGGCACGTAGGCTGTGCCGCTGAAGAAACCACATTTTGGTTGTAGAGTATTTAGTTCTAATGTAGGAATAGAGCATGTCACAGCATGGGTTTCTGAATCTGGTAGTGGCATTGTTAATTCAGGACGCTGTGTTTGAGCTGATTGTCTTTGGCAGGCGCCTATTGGCGAATAGGTCTAATATACATACAACATTGGTGGGTTGTGCAGAATATCCTCTTTTTGTCAATTGGTAGACAGTTATGTAGTCTGGATCTTAGAAAGGTTTATTCTTTGGTGGTATTTTATATTGTGGTTCGCGGCACCTTGGAATGATCAACATTTGGCTGCTCTGTTAGCATTTTCTCCCTACTAAGTGATGACTGTTTCTTGTTTCCTATAAAGGATCCATTTCATTCATGAAATTGAAAATGCCACATTAGAAAGAAAGTCTTTAATATGAATGAAACCAAGGCAATATGTTAGTTGAATCTAAAGCATAATCCTTGGACTGAGAATGCTTTTCAAAGATGACAAGTCTTGTAAGTAGAAATGTAGGTTTTGTTTGGTGTAGTTCTGTAAAAGCATTTTTCAATCGGGGGAATGAAATCATACGTCCCAATTCAGTTTTCCCACGCCACTCAAAATGTTTTCAAAATAATCCTTATTTTCTAAAACAAACATAATATCTATATGTACATTTTTTTTATATATCTTTGCATAAATAATAAAATAAAAATCACATTTCAACCTACTACAAGAATAAAAATATAATAATTCGATATGTATCTTATAAAATACTTTTTTCAGAATAAAATCAAATACATATCGTATTCTTCGTTCTTGTTACCTAAACATCCAAAATAGAATCTAACAAAACCTTATATTCATATAAATTAATGACATGCTTTCATCTGAAAGCATACCCCTATTCAATGCATTGAAACTCCAGTTGTAGGAGAAACAACTCTACAATGGGGCAAAAAGCTAAAAGCAAAAAGGAAAAGAAAATTTTGAACTAAAATTAAGACAAATCTCTCTCTCTCTCTCTCTCTCTCTCTCCTGAAGGGAATCTCTCTTTCTCTCTCTAAAAACATTTTTTCTTTTTCTTTCTAAATTCTATTCCACGCATACTAATCAATTCTACGAGTTGTTCTGAGTTGGTCTCTTCTCAAAACAACAGAAAAGCTCTCTGCTTCTCCTTCTCCTTCTCCGATCGTTGATTTTCTCTTTTCAACTGAGAGAGAAGAAGAAAAGAGAAAAGGAGGAAAGAACGGAATGGGACAAGCGTTTCGGAAACTCTTCGATAATTTCTTTGGCAACTCTGAGATGCGGGTGCGTACTCATAAAGCACACATTTTTCATTTTTTTCTGTTGATCTAAAGCCTGATTTATGAAACTGTCGATTTTCTATAGCTGAAAAGTCTGAAACTGTTGATTTTGTGTTACGTGCTTGAATTGTATTATTTTATTTTTCTTTGAAATGTAATTTGTTTTCTTGGTAGAGGTGAGCTGAGATTTAGCTCTACAAGCGTTTCCTGTGCTTCCTAATTTGACTGTTTAGATTAGAAGTGGCTATTAATTGATTTGCATGTATCTTATATGAAATTGAAAATTGCCAGATGTTGGCTGTTTAATTCCATAGTTGTTGGTTCCCGACCTGATAATTGTGCATACTGCGATATACTAGTTCCTTTGATCAATATGTCGCTGCTAACTGAGTTGATATTTTTTTTATTTCCTTTAGGTTTCTTAAGTTGTGCATGCAGTTTCTGTTAGTGCAGGCATGGTTCAAAGTCAATATATTATAGAATTCTCAAAATGTTGATATAGAGAAGTGTGTAATACACATTGGTATTCATAAGGACATAGTAAAATCATTTATTGGATCAAACATTATTGAAATTCAAACATAATGTCGTTGTTCAAGCTTATATTTGTAAGAATACCAATAAACATTCATTACAGGAATGTAAACTCCAGAAAAAGGCATAACATTCGAGATAATTTGATATTATCGGATATTAGTGCTGACAGCATTACACTAGGTAGATAATATTGTTGTATCGACCAATACAATTCTATATTTTCAGATTTTTCTGATCATGTTGAATTGGAGAAAAATAGATACCATTTGTTTTTCTTAAATTAGCAAAGGGTCAATCTAGAAACAAATATGCCGATACTTTCAACTATTAGTGTAGGCCATCTTCAGGCTTGTTGGTTTGAATTTGATTATATTGTATACTGGATATGCATCTTTGATCAAAGTGTTGTTTGGTGGTAATTGGATATGAAGACTTGTTAGATTGAGGGTTAGCTCGTGCATGCTCATTGAATGTGCATTCCTTATCGTTATATTCATCATCATTGAACTTTGTTGTATTTATCACTTCGTATTTCCGGTAAATGAAAATTACTTGAGGAGATGTTATGTTAAGCTTGTTTATGCTGTGGATTTCTTGATTATACATATTTAATTTGTTTAGGTTGTGATGCTTGGGCTGGATGCTGCTGGCAAGACAACTATACTCTATAAGCTTCACATTGGAGAGGTTTTATCAACAGTTCCTACCATTGGTTAGTTTTTTTGTTTTTTCTTAAATTCCTCTGAGATTAGACTGTTCTGAAAGCTTTGGAAAATTCTAAGGAAAGAGTTACTTGCTTCTAAACAATGGAATATTTATTAGGCTGTTTAGAGTTAACATATGTTTTTATAGTGCTGTCTTGCAAGTTCTTACTTCCTATTTTTATCTTATTTAGTAATGTCTATATTATACATTTCAATACTTTTCTGAACATGGAATGCGGTAGTGGATACATTACTGTCGGTAAACAACTGTCTGATTCACATATTGTTAATTGTTATGCAGCCAACCATAAAAGTGGCATTGTGTTTACAGACAAATAATATATTGGTTTGGTTGTGATGATCGGCGTGCTTTTTTCATTTCCCAGAAGCCAATTAACTCGTCCATAATTTTCTGGGTTGTTTTGTAATTTTCTTCGGGTGATATACTTCTTTTTTTGTGATTTACTAATCATAGTTTTTTAACTAGTTGTTTGACTGTTGGTCTGGATTGTTAGACTAGAAAGTTCCATCTGTCTGTTATGCTTTTGAGGCTTGAGCCAGTATGTGGTAATGGAGTTTCTGTTATACTTTAATTATTATTGGTATAAACTGCAATATAAGCCCCCATCCCACCCCACTCCAAACCTGAAAAAAGCTCTTTTTCTTTTTTTGAAAATTTTTAGATTTCTTCTATTTTCACGTAACTAGAGTTAACCTGACGTTTATCGAAGCCTTAAATCATGCTTCTGGGAGCGTCAGGAATAGTTCATGCAGTTTTCTTGCATGGTAGGAAGAGAGGGACTGCTTTCTCTAAATCTATGCAAATATCCTAAGTGGTTTACTCTTTGATGTCCTTACTAATGGATTTGGTCAATTTATCATGTGTGTGAGTGCCCGTGTGATTTTGGATGGTTTATAGTTGCGTATAAATCTTAAGGCAGAACTTTGAAAATGACCGAAGTTATTACTGTCATGCAGGTTTCAATGTGGAGAAGGTCCAATACAAAAATGTGATCTTTACAGTGTGGGATGTCGGCGGACAAGAGAAATTAAGACCCTTGTGGAGACATTACTTTAATAATACTGATGGGCTGGTAGGATTTGATTACTTAGCTTTATGATTCTTTTCATGTTTTTAAATTTGATAATTGTTTCGGTAGTTATACTTTTGCCCATGGCATAAGACACCCAAGAATTGCAAATTTAATTCCACATGCACTGGAGTAAAGAAACATGCTGCTTGCAATCTTGACCCCCCAAAATATTTCCTAACTCAAATTTCCTTCTAAAATGATAACCATCCCCTGTGACTGAGCCCCCTCAAAACACTACTAAATTGCCACCATTCCTTTCCTTTCTTGCGCTGCTCCAGTTCTACCAACCATGTTCTTACCTTTGAAGACTGTCAAAGCCCCCAAATCCAATTGGCAAAGATATGCTAGAAGATTTCTTCAACCTGATGTTTATTGGATCAGTAACTTCAAGAGGAGAATATTCTTATTTCCTCATGTGATGGATCTGTAAATATTTTGCTAGATTATGAATGTAGAATTTTATTTGGATGGTGTGATATGGAAGTCAAGATATTGAATTTGGAGTGCAGAAGCTAGCTTGTTAATGGCTGTTTGCTTTGATCTATTCTTTCTGTTAATTCAGTTGTAACTGTGACAGTGTCATTTCCATATTTGCATTTCACTCTCTTGGTCGTCTGAATTTTCTTTCCTGATGATTCCTTGATGCCTGACTCTTCTGTTATGCAGATTTATGTTGTGGACTCTCTGGATCGTGAGAGGATTGGGAGGGCAAAAGCAGAGTTTCAGGTTTTATTCTTGAATGATTCATATATTTATGCTTCATATTCTCTAGTTGTGCATTGTTTCAACTTGTTTTGTTCTTTTGCCAGGCCATCATTGGAGACCCTTTCATGCTTAATGCTGTTATATTGGTCTTCGCTAACAAACAAGACATGGTATGCAAATCTTGGTGATCCACTCAAGTCATATTGAGATTTAGGGATGGCAATTTAGCATAGAAGTCATGGATGGAGATTGGACCAGATTTTTGTAACCTGTTTGTTGGTTTTTTGGGTACCGATCCAGTCGGGTGTGGCCGTTAGAGAGAAAAAAGGAAAAACAAAACCAAAACGAAAGATCATCTATTTTGATATATCCTAGCACTGGACTTTAAACAGCATAGCTCAACATCTTTTATGAGAAATCAAGGCTGATAGTGAAGAGCTGTGCTTAGACTAGGACTAAAGTAATCTTCAAGATGGCATTTGGACAACTTAGAAAACTGATTTGCCTTGGTGCTTTTGAGTTAATACACTCTTCTAGCTAATGAGGTTGGGAAACTATTTTCTCACCAAAAATCAGGGTCATGTGAGTCTCTCTTCTTACTGGTTAAGGCGATAGCCATGGCTACTAGCTCCCCTTAAGTTTTCCATGCATTCTGAATTATGTGCATCAGCAGAATATGTCCCTGGATTTGTCTTCTATTTGTTTGTGACAATTCTGCTTTTCTGTTCAGAAAGGAGCAATGACACCAATGGAAGTTTGCGAAGGGCTGGGCCTCTATGATCTTAAACATAGAAAATGGCATATTCAAGGGACTTGTGCTCTCAGAGGGGACGGATTGTATGAGGGGTTGGACTGGTTGTCTAGTACTTTGAAGGATCACAAGGCTGCTGGATTTTCTTCGGTGGGCCCTTCTTCATTCTAGCAAGGTTGAAATTCGAATTTTTTGCCTTGCAACTCTCCAGAAATTAACAAGCATGTAGTGATATTGATCTGTAAAGTGAAAAGCTCAGAGTCCTGAAAAAAGTTTCCCCATTTTTGTGTTATGTTTCTGGGTTTCTGGATCCTGCACAGCTTTCAGTAAGCTCTCAAATGATACTTTGGTTTGCATCTTTATAAACGAAGAACACAACTGTAGGGCATTCTCATACACCGGGGATTCATGTTAATACATCCCCAGGCCCAGTTATACTTTGAAATTGAGTATTTACACAGGAAATGATTGGTGTAGTTAGCTTACATCCTGGATCTTTGTCTTATGGATTTCTGCGATTATATCTTAAATCATAAATTGAGTTTATCCAAAGTTCTTCGATTATGAGAAGTAATAATAATAGAGTGAGGGAATGAGGTCTGAAAAACTGGCAATAAGGAGAACTCATATTTGATGTAGTCACTGGGGTCACTATTGTACGAGTACGAAGTAATATCTTTTGTAATCATCATATATTGGTTAACTATAACAAGCATTCTTCCTATTTTCAAGTCCCTATATTTATGCAGTAGCATTGAAGAGGTTCTTGGTATAGATTGTAGAGACCATCCTTGCATATGTAAAAATAAGGAAACTTTTATAAGCAATACTTTGATTACCAAAGAGGTAATAAAATAGTAATCCTCCTCAAAGCACAGCTATGAGGCTCAAGAGAGAATTCAAAATTCTCTGTCTTCATAGATGGGATGCAAACCAAGAAGGTTCAGAAATCCATCTGACGATTAGAAATTAGAAGAGCAGCAGCAGTCAGTTTTGGGTTTCCTTCACCATTCGATTCTCCAGCAGGGCTTGCAGAGCTGGTCTTGATAGTGCCTTGGTTCCATGTTCATTTTTGCTTGATTTTTTCGTGATCTCTAGCTTTTCCTTCAACATCTTAGACAGCTTTCTCACGCTCAACTCATGCAAATTGTGGACAGTCTCAGCAGCACTTTTAGCCATCTTTACTGTCTTTTGTAAGAACCAATTTACCGCCACTGCCAATGTTCTCTTTGTTATCTGAAAAACCTGCCACCCTTTGTCATAGATGCCATGCTCGCAGAATTTTTACTTGGTGTCAAACAGGTTGGTTGACCAATAAGCTGGCTTAGTTCATCGTCTATGCTAGAAGTTGGAATTTGCTGAGGAAAATCAGGCATTCTTATTCAGAGAAGCCGAATGGAAAGGAACATCTTCTGCACCCTCTACAGTACCTAGTTGCTTGCATGGGGAAATCTTTATATTGGCAAGTGCACTGCCATCTTCTGCCTCACCATCTGGTGCATCAACTGGCAACGGATCAGCAGCTTTTTGGCTTTCTTCAAGTGGAAGATTTTCAGTTCTGTCAGGCCCATCTTTCTTCAAATCTGAATCCGCTTCTGCAACATCACCTACCATTCTTCCAGGCGACACTTCTTTGTTAGTTTCTCACAATCTGAGCTCTGCAAATTGCACCATGGTTACAGAAAAATCTTGAACATCTTCAGAGTCAGTATCGCTGTCATCGTCAAATTCTTTCTCAATCTCATCACGAGACAATTCTTCTACTGCAAAATTTTCCCGAATACAAAAGCAGGAGCACAATTCTTGATGTTAAAATCTCAACAAATCAAACATTAATAAAGATGATGCAGGCAATCAAACACTAACAAACATAGTACCTTTACTTTCTAGAATAATATTTTC
Source organism: Jacaranda copaia (assembly GCA_014898725.1). Classification (NCBI taxonomy): domain Eukaryota; kingdom Viridiplantae; phylum Streptophyta; class Magnoliopsida; order Lamiales; family Bignoniaceae; genus Jacaranda; species Jacaranda copaia. The sequence goes on along the minus strand of JACGDI010003514.1, from coordinate 481,614 downwards.
AACAGTCAGGTGCTTTCTCTTCAGGTTCTGTGTCTTTCTCAGTGTTCATTTCTTCTGTGTTCTCAACTGTAACTTCAATTTCAGAGGTGCAAACGACATAGGACCCTGAATGGAAATTATTATTATAATAACAATAAGACAGTAAATAGGCATTTTAGCTAAAAAAAAATTCCAAAGAGAATGATGGAACACACCATCATCAGCTTGTTGAACTTCATTGCTCTCATTTAGTGGCATAACCATATTTTCACCATGAGGATCTTGTGTTTTATTACATTTTGCCTCATCCAGTTCAGCTTCTACCTCAATAGCAATGCATGCTTCCTCTTCAGCAGTGCTCTCCAGTTTGTTTTCTTTATCAATTGATATATCCTGTTTTTTAGCTGAAATTACTTTGGATTTATATGTATTCTCAGAATTCTCCTCCATGGTTGCAATTGTGTCAATGCCTTAAAAAATAGAACTTAGAGAATTATACAATAATCAAATTTATGAAATACTTCAAAATTACCCACATTTTAGTGCATTTAAGTCTTTGAAAAATAACTAAACACATGCCGGTGATTTCTGAGACTTCATCAAAATTGTCCGAGGGCTCTTTCCTGTTCATCTCTTCATTTGCGCCACTATCTTTAGTAAGCTCACAATTATCTTTCTCCTCATTCAACATTTCAACATTCTTCTCTGCCAACCTCACTGATCGCCGTGGGCCATATGCTCTCTTAACCGTGCTCTCCTCCACTCTTCAGCTGGTAACCCCCAGTGCTGCAGGGGTCATCAGAACATCCTTCTTTTCCTCCTCCCCACATTCCTTCAACTGGGAATCCATTTTCCTGCAGGCTGAGGCCATCTGGGCCTTCTTTGTATTAGTCCGCGCTACCAATGTTAAGAGTTTCAATTGCTACAGCCTGTGATTCATCAGCATCTTTAAATAGGGTCTTTCCTCCTAGTCATTGGATTCACAGTTAGAGGATCTTCTTTCACAACATTTCTCCGGCGTGTATCCCTGCCAGCAGTTGGAGGCACATACGAAGATGTTAGCTCCGACCTTGCCGGTGATTCAGTCGATGATTCTGCAGTTTCAGATTGAGATGGCTGCAAAACTTCCTCAATTCCCTTCAACCTGCCAAGCACAAATGAAAATATATATTTTTTCATATAAACAAGAATAGCAACTGAACAGGCGAACATCACAGAAACTTAAGAACAAGAGATGTGTTCATAAAATCTTCGTTTCTCAAATCATGCAGCTCAATAACAAGAAACAAAGTAGTTGAATAAATTTTCAGTAAAGCAAACATAATTTCACCGAAGTCCGTTCATACAATCTTAACCCACACCTAGATCTATGGACTAATTCAACAATCAAATCAAAATTCGAAAAAACCCAAGTCAACCGGAAACTGCACACTGGAAGTAACCAGAACAAAACATGGGAAGGATCTGGAGCAAAAAGGACAACAAGTTCCACAAACTCGGCACTTTCAATAAACTTACGATCTCAAGTGCTTTGAGAGCATCCGCCATGGCAACATTTTTGATGTTCGCCGGAATTTTGTTCTTCTTGCAGAGAGTTTGTAATTCTCTCCTTGTAAGGCTGTAGAATTCCATTGAGCTTCGGAGATGGAGACTTAAGCTGGAGATCTGGATTCTGTTGTGGAAAATGGATTGATGAGGCAGCCATGAATGAAAGGAGGGTATATATATATAGTGTGTGCGGTGGGGTAGGGAGGAAGAAAATGAATTTAAAAACCTTAGGGCCACTTCTTACATTTTGGGCATTTTTTGGAAAAAATTTTGAAGGAATAAATCTTTAAGAAATTTGAGAATGTGCTGAGTGATTTTTTTATTTTAAAAAAATATAAAAAATAATTTAAAAATAAATTATTTATTTTTTTGTGTTTTAGGATGAGACAAACTTTATTATTAATGTCAAATCAATTATTTTTTATTTTGTTTGTAGGGTGAAAGTAATTTTTTTTTATGTATATATGTGTGTATTTATAGTTGAATGATGTATATGTAAATATATATAATAATTAATATATTATTGTAATAAAATGATGTGTAATTAATTCAATTTGTGCTTTATTTTAAAATTTATATTTTTATAAATTTATTAATAAATTTTAATTATTTATAAAATTATAATTATATCTTAATTATAAAAAATTAGTTAATATCATAATTATTGATATTGATTTATATAAAAAATTATTTATTGTACATTAATTATAAACGAATTATTATTTATTCTTAAAATATAATTATTTAACTATTTATTATTTACAATTTATGTAGAAATAAAATTTAGTTATTTATTTAAATAAAATAATATATATAAAAGACTTAATAATGATTCATCAAATTAAAAAAATAAATAATTTTATATCATATGAGATTAAATCACAAATTATTTATTAAACAAATAAACATAATATCTAATGATACGTAAAATATAAAATATAATCAATATATACAAAACAAGTTATTTAAATAATTTAATTAATTAATTAATAAGTTAATTGTTTACTTTAATTTATTATTTAATTAATATATTATCTAATAAATAAATTACTTAGAACTATCAAAAAATATTTTACTTAAGTTTAATTAATTTTCACGATAATTATTTTAATTGTATTAATATTAATTTATTAAACTTAATATATTATTAAATAAATATGATGATATAAGTAATTTTTTATAATAATTTGAAATAAATGTGAATATTGATATTTAATGAAGATTAGTTTTTTTGAATAATTTATTTTTATATCAAAGTAAAGCATCTTCAATTATTTATTAAATGATATAATGTTTAATTAATACATTAAATATTACATATAACTAATATATTATTTTATTAATTTACTATGTTATTTAGTATAAATTATTTATTAAATTTAATTAATTTTCTCGAACTATTAATTTAATTAAATTTGTAAACATAAATTTTAAAATATTTTAAGTAGCAAAATTTTAATATTTTCATATATGTAAATATGTGTGTGTGTGTGTATATATGTATATATAAATGAAGTGAGAAAGTGATAAATAAATAAGTGATGTAGAAGATTGAGTGAGAAAATGAGAGGGTAAATGTGCTTTTTAGAGTGTAGGGTTTTTTTAGGTGAATTTTGAGAGATTTTTTTGGGTAAAAAATTATGATATTTTAAAAAAATAAAAAAAAAATATATATATATATATACATTTTAAAATTATTTTGAGAGTTAAAAAATATTTTCCCAAATTATAGGAGAACAAGTCTTTAGGAAAAATGACCATAGTGGCTTTGAAATTCGAATTTTCTTCTTTGATAGGGGATTTGGGCTGGGCCTCTCCCTTATCAGAACTTGGGTATATATATTTAGCCCAAAACAAGCATCACCTGAAATGAGGTGTCGGCCCTATCAGTTGGGTCCGGCACTCAATTGCATTTACTAATGTACCCCCCATGATTAGCAGAGACTCTCCGCAGCGGCAAGGCAATTTCGTCAAAGTAAATTTCAACGGCTCTCTTCCTTCGAATGTAGCCGTTGCCTCCTTCTAGTCCAAGGAGAAACCCAGCAAAACACAAGTCGCCAGAAACCCTAATCAGAAAATTGAATTAATATATATAAGCCCCTTGATTCAACCAGTTTTCCATCAATCAATCGGCCATTCAATCATCTCTTTCTTCTAATACGGAACAATCCCATCTTTCTATTATTATCGCCATTTTAATTACTTGTTTTTATTTATTGTTTGTTTAGTTCAATTTAATTCATTCAATCTTGAATTGTTCTATACTGATTCTTTGTTTTGCAGGCTTCTTTTTCCCTGACCTTTTGCTTTTGCAGGGCATTTGATTACTCACAGACACTTGCATATATTTTGTAGACACACATATTCTATTTGTTCTTTTTGCTGTGTTTTTTTGGTGCTAACGTATGGAAACAGGAACCATTAGCTCATCTGGATCAGCGAACAAGACTAAATCTCGATGCCCGCTTCAAGAACAGCTTCTGCAGAGAAGGAATTCTCGGGAAAACGTATGTTACTGCTTTGCTCTTGTTGGCTTAATGAATATGTGATTCCGCAGATTATTGTTTCATAGAAATGTACTTGGTTCTTCGCGGAAATTTTGTTTTGCATAGTTTTATTCATATGTTATTGTTTTCATAATTGCCCGTTATTTGGATCTAATTCCTCGAAATAGGTGGATTTTATTTGTTAAGCAATATGGGTTTTCTGATTTTTCAGTGTTTTCCTATCATCTTAAAGTTTGAAATGGGTTTAATTTACCTTGTCTTTCCCTGAGATTCAAATATGGATTCTAGTGTTAATCTGGCGATTCTATAATTACATGAAAGAAACTGTGTGTCTCATGATAAACTCTTGCTGGTTTGCAACAGTTGGACCGGTTCATACCAAACAGATCAGCAATGGATTTCGATTACGCACATTACATGCTCACAGAAGGGAGGAAAGGTAAGGAAAATCCAGCTGTGAGCTCTTCTCCATCCAGAGAGGCATACAGGAAGCAGCTTGCGGAAACCTTCAACATGAATAGGACTCGAATTTTGGCTTTTAAGAACAAGCCACCGACCCCAGTAGAGGCCATTCCAAATGAGTTCTCATCGGCTGCTCACCAAGTCAAATCTGCCAAACCCCATCGGCACATTCCCCAGGTTGGTGCTAAAGAAGAATAAGTCCCGTGCTCCACCTTCATTACAAATTTCCCATTAGACGGCAGGGTTTTGAGACGATTGCTAAATTGTTGACTCAATTGGGTTTCTTCATGCAGACTTCTGAGAGGACACTAGATGCTCCTGATCTTGTGGATGATTACTATTTGAACTTACTAGATTGGGGCAGCAGCAATGTTCTTTCCATTGCTCTTGGACACACAGTGTACTTGTGGGATGCTTCTGATGGAACTACATCAGAGCTTGTTACTATTGATGAAGAAAGTGGTCCGGTAACCAGTGTTAAATGGGCTCCTGATGGAAGGCATATTGCTGTTGGTCTGAACAACTCTGAAGTTCAGTTATGGGATTCCACAGTTAACAGACTGGTAAGTACCTTTGTATGCTCCTATCTAGTCAAATACGTTTATGTTGTCTTTCAATTGATCAAATTTTCACTCAATTGCATACTTGTGGTACAGCTGAGAACTTTGAGAGGAGGCCACAGATCACGTGTTGGTGCTTTGGACTGGAACAATCACATTTTGACTACCGGAGGAATAGATGGTCAGATCATTAACAATGATGTAAGAGTGAGGGCACACATCGTTGAAACTTATCAGGGACATCATCAAGAAGTTTGTGGGCTTAAATGGTCGGCATCTGGTCAGCAATTAGCCAGCGGTGGAAATGATAACCTCCTCCACATATGGGACAGATCCATGGCTTCATCAAATGCTCCAACGCAATGGCTTCACAGGCTTGAGGAGCATACGGCTGCCGTTAAAGCACTTGCATGGTGTCCATTCCAGGGTAACTTATTGGCCACTGGAGGAGGTGGAGGGGACAGATGTATAAAGTTCTGGAACACACATACCGGTGCATGCTTGAACTCAGTAGACACTGGCTCACAGGTCTGTGCTCTTCTGTGGAACAAAAACGAGCGTGAACTGCTTAGTTCACATGGTTTTACTCAGAATCAGCTCACTCTTTGGAAATACCCTTCAATGGTGAAGGTAGCAGAGCTCACGGGTCATACATCTCGAGTTCTTTTTATGGCTCAGGTAGTTATTAGGTATTGTGTGTGAATTTTTGTCTTGCTGGCTAATCTTTAGCGACTTATTCTGATTCTTTTCTCTTTTCTTTTCCTGTTGTCATCATATACTACTCCAGAGCCCAGACGGATGCGCAGTTGCATCTGCAGCAGGGGATGAAACTCTTAGATTTTGGAATGTTTTTGGGACACCTGAAGTGGCTAATAAAACTGCACCAAAGACAAATCCAGTACCGTTTGCTCACTTGAACCGCATTAGATGATTGGCAATGGAAAAAGCATTTGGCATATTTCTGAGTAATTTCAAGATTAGTGCTGTTGTAGATAAAATTGTACATTTTGCATTGGCTAGTCACTCATAGTGACAAAACAAGAATATAGTGGAATGCAGTCAGTTCCTTTTTAGCCTCTTTGCTGTCATAATTCTTCAATTCTATTTTTTGGATTTGCTATTTGGTTGCTTCTCTCCATGGCATTCCCAAGTAATCAGAATCAAACCTTCCTGGCTTCTATGATACATAAGATGCAGTCTCGACACTCAGAATCTAAAACATCAATCCAAACTCAAGTATGAGGGGAAATAGAATGATTCCACAGAGAAGGGTAGAAAAATATACAACAAAAAGACAACAGGAGAAGCTGCAGCAGAGGAGGTATTTGTATTAGTGACAAAGGAAAATGGACAGCTAGTATATCTCATTCATCAAATCCTTACAGCCTCTTTTGCTCCCTGTTAGTGTGTTCTAATATGGACCTTGGTAACCCCATGCAGTGTTTACAAAATCGCGGCTATGCAAGCTGCCGCCTCATGTAAGTGTCTTCATGCACAAAGACAGGATCTTGAGGAGGAAATTGAGGTTGTCCCATTGCAATGCCACCTTGAGTAGGAGGAACGGATGCAACCCAGGGATCATTTCTGTTCTTTGTTGAAATCAAGGTGAGATAATAGATGATCCCAAGAATGACACTGGCAAGTGACAAAACTGCAGCTCCAGCAAAAACACCCGGTTTTACAACGTAACAGTAGTAGTTGCCGAAGTACAAGTTCTCTTCACCATGTTGATCATTGAGAGCTGCGCCTGTTAGTAACAGAAGGAATGCTATCACAAATGTAAACCTGCACAAATATGGCATAGGGAAGGACTTTAAACTTAAAGTACACAACTGGAAGGACGCAGTAGCAAATTGGAGGAGGAAAGATAAGAACAGTTCCTTATAATTAGCAAGAAAAAACCAAAGGCAAAAGGATAAATAGTTCTACTATGAAGCAGATAAACATTAAATTCTTCACCTTAAGTAAGAAAATTCCATTGTGAAGATTCAATTCTAACCAATATGCTTTATTTTATTGTTGTCTAATCATTTGGGGTTGACTAACAAGGTTAATTTGGTCAAGTTTGTCCTTAAGTATAAGATAAGATGATATAATAGCATTAAATTAGAAGAGCTTGTCAATGATTAAATTACCAGGAAACAACAAAGCAGACAAGTGCGAGAGTCCATTTAGAATTTGACTGATGTGGGCCTTTTTTACAACAAACGCATCCAGTTGCAACGTTGATGATAATTTGAGCAATCATGAGAGCAACAGCTGCAGTTAACCCAAGGCCTAGGGCCGGACTCCTTGGATATATACATTCAGAAGGAGAGGGAAATTGGACCTGGTCACCCTGCATAATAAACAAGCAATAAACTCATAGCTACTTGAAAAATTAATATAACAGTAGTAGTAATAATAATTATGGCTTTCAGAAAACAAACAACACCCACTAGAAAGAGGGAAAAATAAAAGACCCGCCATGCATTTAATCATAATTAACAAAAGACTGGTCACTGGCGGATATCTACTGCATAATAATTGGTTGGACACCATTAATCTTGATAAGTGCAACTGTCTATAACCAATCGAATGGAAAACTTCAAAAGAATGACACCCTCAATCGTTCACTCAACTTGGTTGCAGCAGCCAGAAGACAGAATCTTCCTGAAGTACTGAACTAGATGACACTGCAGCATAATTCACCACCTTTTTCGATCGAGAACTGCATCTATAAGAGATATGGAAAAAGCAATCTAGCTTTAGAGATTACATTTTCAACCATTCTAGCCTAGAGAAAGATGATGTCAAGATGACGGTGGCCCCTATATTAGAGAGGTGGGATGGCTTATTGCAACATCTGGATAGGCTAAAATCTTCCAGGTTGGACAAGAGGTTAAAGTAATGAAAACAATGTTCGATTCAGTGGTTCTTGGTGAATGTCTTTCAGTACTCTGGTTTACATTTGAGCGATTGACTCTGAAAAACTCAGACAGTCATGCAATATTCTCTTGTTTACATTTGTGGGACTGACTCTTAAAAGCTCAGACAGTCATGCAATCTTGAACTAAACATGACACATTTACAATTATGTCCTGTGACATCAACTTGATAGAATATAGAAATTAATTTGCACAAGAGCCATCCACTGTTTGCTTGTACAACCAACAAATGGTGCATGTTATTTTGCATTTTCCATGAACAATTGCATCTAACCACTGGTTGAGCTGTTCATAGTTCCATCAGCCCATCTCTAAATGATCATACAGCCAAAACAATAGTTTATAAAATGAGGAGCAGAAAAGGCACAGACGAAATAGAGGCAACTAAAGCTGCTAGCACCCAAGACTGGTAAAATGACAATTCATTTCACCATTCGGTTCTTCATTATGCAAAGACCGTAAAGCTATTTACCATTACAAAGACTGTAATAATGCAGTTTATTTCCAATCTCCGCAATCCTTTTCCATTATCCTCCAACCAAAAAAACACACAAACTACCATCTTAATCTGCAAAAGTGGAAATGAAAAATCCAACCCTAAACGTTCATCAATGGATCAGAACAAATTAACACTTAAATGCTATACCAAGCAAAAAGTTAGCTGCTCTCATCAATTAAGTAAACCAAATTAATTAAACCCCTTCGGCCTGATCCTAGTGAAGCCACCCTTTTCTTGAGCACACCCTTTTAGAATATAACAAAAGATTCTTCTTTGGGAAAAGCAAATAAAAAACAACTACTTGAATCAGCCAGCCAAGATGCATTATTTAATTCTCAAAACCTAAAATACCAAAAAGCAAACATTTATCTTCAGAACAAACAAGAACTAGAAACCATAAAAAGCATCCACACAAAACTAGAACAATGTATGCATAGCTAGATACCAACAAAACCGAATAGCCTGATTGGAGAGAATAATAAATACTCCATAAATCTCCAGCTACAACAACTAATAATCTAATCTACATATACCTTGATCCTCTTAGCTTCAGCAGCAAAACCTGTAGCAGCAGACAGCAGCCCCAAAAACCCCACAACACAGCACACTACAATCACCTTTCTCTCCATTTCCATTTCCTCTTTTCTCCCTTTAAAATCTCTCTCCTTTCTTCTCTCACTAAAGAGATGTTAAAACACTGGAACGATGAAATTTCCGGTTCTGAGCATGTTAAGGAAAGTGTGAAGATGCGGCAACTACTGTTATTACCACTATTATTTAAAAAGAAGGAGAACCTTTTTCTTTTTTGAGAATTTATGCCAATTTTAGATTTTAGATGAAGAAAGACTTGTTCATCTAAAAATGTGGGAAAAGGGCAAAATTGGATATGTAACTTTTTATTTTATTTTATTTATTTATTATTATTATTACTACACATTTATAAGAAGTTATTAGACTAATTTATCAAAATATGGCAAAAAGAAAAAAAAATTTGAAAATTACCGTAGTTTGAAAAGATTTGTAAAACTATTGTACCCACGCCTTAAAGAAGTTACAATAAAAAAGGCGTGGGTTTCACCCACGCCTTTTGAGTAAATTCTTTTGTGGCCTCTTGCATGTTAATTTTTTTTTATTAAAATGCAGAAGGCAGCAGCCAGCTGCAGACTTGTAGTGTATGCATCTTGAATATAAAAATGCAAATTTTAAAAGATCAGGTTTTTTAAAGTCTAATTTGAGAGGTTTTGCCATTATAGAGGTCACAAAAATATATAACAACCACCTGGCTTTATTCATATTGAGCTTAGTACACTTGCCGTCTCATACTAATTTTTTTCGGATCCTGAATTTTATTTGATTGATCGCCATGGGAGGAGAAGCTCAAGAACTGCGCCAAGATATCAATGGTGAGATGAAGTTTCTTGTTAATTTCTCCATTTCTGACAAAATTATGAACTAAAGTACAGCTTTTGTCTGCTTTTGTTTCCTTGTTTCTTGTTCTTTGGTTTTAGTCTTTGTTAAAAAAAAATAGAGAGAGGCGTGGCTCCAGGCCACGCCTCTTGCGAATTTCCAAAAAAAAAAAATTTACTCAAGAAACCCACGCCTTTTTTACTGTAGCTTCTTTAAGGCGTGGGTTTCACCCACGCCTTATAATAGTTTTACAAAACTTTTCAAACTACAGTAATTTTTAAAAAAAAATTTCTTTTTGCCATATTTTGATAAATTAGTCGAAGTTATTATATCAAGGAGCTAAATTAATAGAGTCGAATAAGATAGTATTCGAAATCTATCTGATATGGGATAGCTTAGCAGATCCAATAGGCCCAACTACAAATGAGACAGCCCACGGGGTCCAACTTGATACGGTATAATCCAGTAGGCCCAACAACCTGAGGGCCGCTTCCAAAGTCTTATGATGATAGCCCATGAAGCCCAGAGGCAAGTCAGCCTAGTCGATTAGTATCGACCCCATATGGTAAGCCCCGCGGTCGACACTTATCGACCTGAGGGCCGCTTCCAAAGTTTTATCATCAAAGTCTGGTCGACATGAATCGACCTCCGGTTGCAAGTTGGACAAATTGAACCTCTCGGCAATGATTATACGTGGCAGCGGATGTAACTGCTTCCAACAACTCTGACAACTCTGCTAACAACTCTAGCAGGAGTGCGCCCCTACTGATATGACTATCTAGAAAAATAGGAGATTGCGCCACCTGGCACAGCCCCTAGATCTGGGCAGAAAATGACTACCAACCCCCCGTCATGGGAAAAATCAAGTACACCTGATAAGGGTACTTGGGTAAAATCACACCCTCATCAAATTATAAATTCTACAAGCACCACCATACTTAAGGTAATGCAATTATACTATTCACTACTTACATGCTCTATACTCTCCATTCTATCGGAAACCTAACTTGAGCGTCGGAGTACGTTAGCCAGGGGCACCTCGACTAGTTCACGTGTGTTCTTGATTGCAGATCTCAAGCCCAATA
>JACGDI010003514.1:426266-462306 GCA_014898725.1 Jacaranda copaia | reverse complement strand
ATATATATATATATATTTTATTTTTGTTATACATTTATATTTGATATATTGCAATTAATGTGCATCAAAATAGTTGGGTATGATTTAATTCATTTGAAATAAATCTTTACGAAGGGTCTAGCACATGTGATGACCCATGCCCACTTGCTGAATGACATCATCCATGCCCACCGGGTGATGGGGCTCCTTCCTTACATAAGAAACAGTTACGAGATTTTGAGCATATTTTACAAATTAAACTACGACATAAAATAGCATATCTTGATTAATTATCTTCTTTGAATTAAGTTAAACTTTACAAGAAGTCAGACATTCTTTTACTAATAAAACTTAAAATCACCTCCAATCCAATCTCGGATGAATGATATCGAGGCATTATCGAAAAATAAATTCAAACTCAAATTTCACAAATTATGTGTGCTCGTTTACTTATTATGATAGGATCGGATGTAATTTATAAGTGTAAGATTTATTACCCAAAAAATATATCAATACTTTATTTACTTGCTTGAATTATTGTTAATTTGGATATCCTAATTTTAATATAGTCACTTGTTTGGATGCTAAAAATTATAATTTATGATAAGTGTGAAATATCAATTTTATCTACAATCTTTTTTAATAATTAAATTATCCTCACTAAAAAGGTTTAAACAAGTGTAAGTCTTTATTTTTAAACCTTATGCTCAAATAGTTTATAATTTATTATTATTTAAAAATGAGACGATTTTTTATTTTTGAAAAAACAATTTACTTTCAAATTTCATAAAATTATTGACTTATTTCACAAATTAAACTATTTTATATTTAATATGTTCATAGATATTAGTTTGTAATTTTATAAAATAAATTCATATCAAGCGTAAATTTATATTTGAAAAATGTTATTCATTTTTCAATTCACAAAAGAAAAAAAAAAGTTTAGTTATGAAATCTTATTATCATGAAAGAAATAATTTTCATATAAAAAATTTATATTTTTTTAGATAAATACTGTATAAAAGAATTTTATAAAAATAAATTTAATTGTGCAAATAATTTTATGTTTTCTTAAAAACTTAGTTCTATAAATCAAGTCTTAGTGATATATACATATTTGTTAATTAAGTTTATATTTATTTTTTACGCATGGATATTTTTGTCATTTGGTATATTAATCTCAATATTTTCAATCCTAAGGTTATTAGTCATAAGAAGGGAGTGGGATACATAATCTCAACATTTTAAGATAAAATATTAAATTTTTTTATTAACCATAAACTTTAATTATGACAATCAAATAATTAATTATGCTGCATTATACATATATCTCACCCAATCCTAATAAATAAATGAGTCCTGTAACTATAAATTCAATCTTCAGTCTATGAGACTTTGTTGACAAATCAACTAAATCTAAATATCATAATATACATAGTTTCAGTTCTGGAAAGGTCGTCTCTTTATCTTCCCTTCTCTCTTAATAGTAATTCAATTTCTTAATTAATTTAATGAGGACACTCAATTTTTCAAATGTGGAATCAATTCAGACCGTTCTTTTTATTTTTTAATATTTTGTAGAATTGACTTGGCAGTTGCTCTTGGACTAAATTAAGGGCCCGTTTGGTTTTATTTTTTTATCTTTTATTTTTATTATTTTCAAAATATAAAAAAATAATTAATAAAAATGAGTTGAAAATAAACTTGCATTTAAATATATTATTGAAAAATAATGATTATATTGAATTTAATAAGTTGTATCGTTATAAGTGGAGAGAGATAATAATTATAACAATAAAAAAAAAGATATGTATGTTATTGAGAAATAAATTATAAGAATAAAAATAAAGATATATAGAGTAAATATGTGCATAAATTGATGCATTACAACTTTCAAATAGTAAAAAAATGTTAAATGAAGTTTGAAAATGAAACAAACGGGACCTGAAATGTGAAGGTATTTATCCTACTAATATTCCAGGGAATATTCTCTTCCACATAGTTGGTGCCTCTGTCAAATCTCAAATATGCAAGTATTAAATTCAAGCCTCCTAAGCTGTTTTTCAAACATGCAGATCACGCTAAGACTCGCTAAGGTCGCAGGCACGCTAGTTTTAACCCGTTTTAATCCGCGTCTTTTGCGTGGGAAGCAACACTTGACACGTGTCGCATTAATCCAGACAAATTCTTGTCAGGGACAAGATCGTCATTTGACGCGGGGCACATGCTATTACATGCTTCAGGTAATGTAACGGATAACGCCGTCACAAGGTCCACGTAATCTGGCGTGACTCTCACATGGATTTCTTCCAATATCCTTACTTGGCTGCATTAATAAATAGTTGACAAAATCCGATCTAAAATTATACGAAGCTCGTGTTGGCGCCTTGTTTGGTATGACAAAGATCCGAGTGATTGTTTAGATAAATAAAAAAAACATGTATTAGTTAATTAGTCATTGGCTAATGATAATTTAAAACAATAAATAATTTTAATAATGAATGAGATTGTGTTTTTCAACAAAATATATAAGAGATCTAATAGTTATATTATGAATCCTTTATTAAGTAGTTTTACAATTTTGTACGGACTTAATTAAAATTAATTCAAATTTAATTTTAATGATGTTTGAATTTATTACCAAACACGAAAGGCTCAATTTTATAAGTGGGAAAAGGTTTTTTGCTCTTATAAAAACATTTCAATAGATATAAGAGGATATATGCATAACTTTTAAATACTTAAAAACTCTTGATGCTTTTGATGTATGATTAAATTTATATCATTATAAACCCTCAAGTTGAGGAATTGAGAAGTATGAGATATATAGTTATTATTTTTTACAAATAATATTATCTGATTATACTCAAAATAGTCTACAACCTCAACTTCATGAAAAATTCTCTCATCACATGTGACAGGAGCTGATGTTCTCATGAAAATCACACACAGTGAAGAGATGGGAGCAACTTTTAATTGATTCTTCAATTTCTTGGACGTATGATAAAATTTGTTATTATCAAATTTACTTAGATAGTGTTTGGGTGAACTTATAAACTCTTCAAAATATTTTATAAGATATTTAAGAACTTAAAAGTTTATAAAAAATGTTTGGTATTTTTTTTGAAAAAAGAGCTTATAAGATCCTAAAATAGGATGTTATGAGCTTATAAACTCTTTTAAAAAAAGTAAGGTGACCTTAACTTATTTTTAAGATTTTAACAAGTTCGTTTATTTTTTATTATTTTAATTATAAAATTGCTAGTATCAACATCTTATAAGTTTCAACATCTTATTTTATCCAAATATTTCAATAATTTATTTTAAAAATAAGATCTAACGTCTTTAAGTTTGAAAAATATTTTATAAAATGTAGAAACTGATAAAATATTTAAAATAAGTTTAGCCAACCACCCTCTTAATAATCACAATCTAAAATATGATTTCAACTCAATTAGAGCAAATTCATTCCAATTTATTTGTTTGCACCTTGCACGAGAACGAAATAAGCTAACTATTATTTCTGGATAAATCTGCAGTAAAATTTAGAAATTGCATAAAATTTAGTAATCTAACTAACTCATTGTTACCTTATAATTGAAATGGAAAATGCCATTTTCACGGTCCAAAAAAAGTTAATGCGTAAAAGATGACTCTCATTAAAAAAAGAAAAAGAAAAAGTTGAGTCAATTTTTAATCTTCCAAACAGTACCTTCTGCGATTCCGTTAACTACGACGGTCACCGTCAGAAGACGGCCCAAAAATTAGACGGAACTGGCCCATCCGTGGTACGGGGTAGGTGCGGACCAGGGGAAGCGAAAAAAGATGGACAAAGCTTTGTTTGGGTGTGACTGTGACAGAAAATCTGTAAAAAGGAAAAAAAAGAAAGAAACTCACGCGCACGGTCACGTACAAAGTCATCCACTTCCTTCACTATAAAGAGGGCTCTTCTGCTTCACCTTTTCCATAGATATTGCTTTCTCTACATTCTTCAGGAGTTATTGAATTTTCTCCTCTCCTCTTTCTCTCCCCAAAGCACAAAAGAGTTTTATTATTTGTATGGCAGCTAATTTGCAGGGCCGTGGACTGGCGAACTTCGGGAAGCGATTTGTCAGCCAGATCCGTTCTCGTGATTCTGTCATCATTCCTTCAGTCTCTCTCAGGTGTGTGTTTTTGTACCTCTGTACGTATGCATTTTCTATTCATGTATGCTACAGCGATTGCAGCTAGTATCAACGACGGATTTTCTGCAGCATATGTTGGTAGCTTGGTTGCAAAACCACCAGAGACTTCGGTAGTTTGATTGCTAAAATTTGTAACAGTTGAACTTCTTTTTATCAGAGAAACCTGAGCCTTTTCCGATCAGTAGCTGCTATTTTCTGGGAATGATTTGTTTCCTGTTTGGGTTTAGAGAAATTATTCAGGTTTTGACTAACACTATATTTAGATTTTTAAGGAAGGAAGCATTAAGGAAAATATATTTTATCTTTTCTTATAATTTTTTTCCTTCTCTTATACATCATTGAAATCAAGGTCCATGTGTGCCATACTATATCTGTTAATCATTTCTGGGATTTTCTATTGATTGATCTCCTAAGCTAACTAAAAAGGTTGATAATTATTAGAGAATTTCTGTGGATTTCAGCGATAGTAAGACTAATCCAGGATTTTATTTCTAAGTTTCAACCCTGTAATAACGTTCAATGTGTTACTGTTTGAATCTCCATTAATGTTGTATTACTATTCATTCTTTTTTTCTTTTAACAACACCTGAAGTCCAAATCTGCCGGCTGTAAAACTGTGATGTTTATTGTTTATTGGTATTGTCACCTAGTAAAATATTTATTATTCTTAAATTTAATAATCCTTGCCGTACCTGGTAGGTTGGTTGGATAAGGACAACCCGTAAGCTTTTACTAATTACTCTCCAAGGTAGATGGGGCGTCTATGTGTGTCCAATTAATCTTTATCTTGATTCTTCCATACGTTTACTTGATTACTCCCTATCGCCTTTGGATTTTCTTCCTCTTTATGGGTTTTCATTTTTCTCATTTATTCTATTTTTTCACGAATGGGATAATATTGACGAGCTCCGTCACTGGTAGCTTGGAGTACTTGGATTGATAATGTATTTGATAAATCAGTGGAGACCTAATGAAGACATGTTTAAAGAGATGGTTTGGTTCCTGGGTGGAACGGTAATGATAATTTATGCATTAACTATACTATATAATAAGGCCATGTTGATCAAAAGCTAATTAATTAAGGTTGGAAAAGGATAAATAAGGTGTGATGTGATCCGCTTCTGGAAAGATGAAAAGCCTGTAGCACTTAACATGTGGGGTTGGAGTGATTTTAACTTTTTGTTTAACATTATGACCCATGATTAGGGTTGGGTCTATTCATAAATGTTGGGCTTCATATCAATTTCTTTTGTATGAAGTTTGTTGCAGCCTGTAGGGTATTTATTGCACCGGTTCTCTTATGGTTGTTTGCTATAATTTTGTTGTAGATCAGATGTTTGCGTCATTTGGTAGGAAAAAGTCTTGAAAGGTAAGTAAATAAGAAACACGCAATAGCTAATGTAAGTCTCAGTTAACCGTAGTATTTGACTGTATTCCTTTGCACATATGATTTTCCATTTAAGTTTTGGCAATCTCAGTCTAGAAAAGTTCCCCTAACTGCTCAAGCCTTTAGCCACACCTTTTTGTATCCTGGTTTCTTTTCTTTTCTTTTTTTTGGGGATTTAATTTAACTTTCCTTGGAATTAGCAACTAGTGTCTGAATTCTTAATTATGTAGTTGCTATTTTTCAGTGTGGAAGGTTGCAGCTGCTAAGTTAGATACTAGTGATGAAAGGTTGATTAACTATGTGGTCTAAGCCTGAACTGGACGTAGAATTCCACAAATGAATTTGTATTTAGTTAATCTTTTGGCTGCTTTCCATTAATTATGTTTTCCCTTCGCTCAAATATATCGTGTGTGGAAAATATGGAGGCATTGTGGCATTTTTATTAGTAATTTGATAAAGTTAATTTGGTAGGTAGCTCACCATATTTGATGTTTTTCTGTCTTGTGACAAGTAGCCCACTCTGGTGGGCAAGTGTCTTATCATATGATAACAACCCACCTCAAATATGCACATGCTATCAATCCTTCTATTCACATCTTCTATATTGAATGATACATATTGCAATAGAGGGTGGATAATGCTCAGACTTCTTTTTCGACTAAACATTTTATATGAGGAAACAACATAGTGCTATCCTATATGATCAAACTGAAGTCCCACATATGTCCATCTTCTTTGTAGATGATCCCGAGTTCACTGAACATCTTTACCTTTCTTATTACTGTGATTTACTGCATAAAATATCTGTGGCAATCAAAGTATTCATCCTGAATGATCCAAATATGCAGGAGGGGCGTGCACATTTCAGTCTACGAGAAGAACCCAGAGGAGCATGTCTGCCCTGCCGTGGTCCCGGACTATGTAATCCAACCCGGCCAACCTGAGAAATACTGGACTCCTCACCCCCAGACCGGGGTGTTTGGCCCTGCAACGGATCACAAACCAGCTTCGAGCGGTGACTGTGATTTCCAATTGAGTTCTGCTGCAGAATCAGTGTTGGAGCAGAAAGCCTTCTTCCGCCCTCTGGAGGACTTGGACAAGCCAATCCAACATTGAATTGTCCAAAAAAGAAGCACCTTTAGGCCCCACTATATAAATAAATAAGTTTGCCTTGTGTATCGTATTCTAAATATAAAGACAGTAAGAAAGTATATCGAGTGCAGTGGAATAATTCTGTGTTGGCGTGTTATCGTATGTGGCTATTGTAAGTGGGCGAAGAAGTTGCTTCGTAATGCAATGCTTTTACTATATGATGCTGTACTTATGGATGGATGCCGTGTTATCGGTATCCCTCTTTGTTATGAAAGAACTTTGTTACTTTTATTCTTCGCTCTTTTATTCTTTGCGTTTGATGGTTTTAGATTGAGGCTTCTGATTTCGCCAGCACAATAGATAGATTCCTGCACTTTCCTTTCCACCTTTTTGAAGGATAACGCAAAGTAACATTAATCATGTAAAGTACTTTTAGGTCATCTTATTCCACTTGGTGTACATTTGACCGGTGTATTATATATTTCTTCGTAGAACTAATTAATTACAAATTAAATATACTTATATATAAGAATATATATATGAAACAAAATAAAAAATGAAACACATGTAGAAATAATAACCATCATTACTAAATGGCTACGCTTAGTTAAATCCTTTTGCAGGAAAATGTTCAAAGTGGAACTTGATATTTTCAGCGGTTTAGATTCCCTATTTTAATATATGTTTCATCTTCTATTTCATTATATGGATGCATAATATATATATTAAATATTTTTTTATAAAAATAATGAATTGATAATCAAATACACTTGACATATACATCAAATTTAAATAGGAGATGAAACATGAAATAAAATAAAGAATTCAAAGTTGTATTTTCATTCTCAAGAAAGCATAATAGTGGAGATATAATAAATAGTAAATATTATTAAATGCTTTTTAAATAAATTTTTATGTTATCTAGAAATTCATTCTAACAACATTTTATTTATCAGGAAAAACACAATCAAATTTTTAACTAAATCACCCTTTACTTCTTAGGTTAAAACTTCAATAAATTATTTTTAAATACTTTTATGATGATGTTTCTAATTTTAATAAATTAAAAATTTTGCCTTTTCAAATATATACAAATTAAAAGTGAAACAACTATATAAAAAGATAAAAAATCTTTAAAGTTTATAAAAATTAAGCTTTCTTGAAAGTATTTGCCATGAATAAACAAATGAATACAATCAAAAGAAAAATAATTTTATAATTGAACATTAATACATGAAAAAAATTCTTGATTGGTTAGAAGTCCTTGGTGATTTTATTTTGAAAAAAGTATAATGGCCAGATTTTTTCGAATGAAAATTTAGAGAAATAAATTTTTTGAGCTCAAAAAATAATTTGATAAATTTTTTTGATATAAAAATATATTTCTTGTGAAGTTTTGACAAAATTGAGATCTTTGGTATCTGTAAACTTGAACAATTGAGCTGGTCACAACCCGTTTTATTTCCAAAGGCCATTTTTAGTTCTAGCCATTTTTAAAAGTGGGAAAGTTAGTTATGAAATAGAAATAAAAATTGAGATGTATTTGGATGAAATATTGAAAGGAATAATTAAAATAGGCTATAGGATTGGGAAGTAGGTTAATTTATATTTTTGTATGCTTAAAAAGAATTTTTTTTAAAATATATGTAAATTTTATTAATTTAAAAATGATAAGAGTACTTTATGTTAAATTAAATTTAAATTTGATTGATGTGTAATAAAATAATGGGGTAGGTTTAGAAAGAATTTTGAGAAAAAAATATGTACTTTTTCAGAAAAAAATTGTAAAAAAATATTTTTTTTTAATTTTCATTCCCACATGCAAATGAAAATGGGGCTCGGAAATGAAAACAAACGGGTTAGGGGTCCATTAGCCCCAGAAAAGTTATCCACCAAAAAGCCAATCAATTTTCAGGCCCAATTAACTACTGGGCCCTCTTAGAAAGGCAGACATGGCGGCCCAATATACCACAAAACCCGTCCAAAATTAGGGTTTTTCTTCCGCTGTATGCATAAATGCAGACACATCCCTATCTGCGAGAAATTTACCAGTAGAGCCAGACGCAGGGCTCCAGTTGTCCAGCCCGTCGCCACCTTCTCCGCCGTAAGTAAGCACAAAGATTTTAGCCTTGCATTTTTGTTTAGTTTCTACAAAGCATGACTTGAAGCTTATTTGTATAGATTTTCATGTTTTAAACAAATGCTTAATATGCTGAGCTCGAAGTTAGCAGAATTGACATGGTTGTATCTGTTTCTTTTTATTTGCTACGAACATGTGTGAATTAGTTTAATGTGGTTTGTTTGAACTTAACTAAGCCACTTGATATTATGTGTTCTATTTTTCTCTGTGCCTTTTTAAATGATGGGATTTCTTTTTTAAAAAATAATATTTCATGTTTATATTTTTCGCTTTTCTGAGTACTATCCTGCTTTGTTTGTTATTTTTGCTGCCTTTTGCGTCTGTTATCGAATTTAATTTGATTTCCCCGTAATGCTGAGAATTCATAATTTTGTTAGCGGATTGATAAAAAATTGATTAGTTAATTGTGAATCCTGCAGCTAATATTTGCATCTGTAACTCTTGTTTGAGTAATTGGTTGGTTTTCCACATGCTACTCGATATGAAATCTATTTAATTTTGTTTATAAGAATCTTGTTGATAGCATATTTTGGGTGACTTTTGTTTATCAGTTTAATTTCTACTAAAAAACGAAAGGTGCAGGCCTATTATCGGTGTTTTTTAAGCTTAATTTGGCCTGGATTATATTTTTCAGCACGCATGTGTCTGAGTTATTATTTTCATGAAATTCACAGACTTATTTTCAATATAGAAATTATTATCTAATTTATTCCTTCATCGTGGAGAAATGCTGTGATTCGTTTTATGTGGTTCTGGTTCTTTATGCTATGGTACTTGTTTCAATGTCTACTTGACTTTGGTTGAATCTTTTAACTGGTGGTCTTAGTAAAACTAAGACTTAATTTTCATGTGTATTCTAGATAAACAATGGTTAAGCACAACAATGTTGTGCCAAATGGGCACTTCAAGAAGCACTGGCAAAACTATGTTAAAACCTGGTTCAATCAACCTGCCCGCAAGACCAGGAGAAGAATTGGTAATCATTTCTTGTAATATTGTATTTCCTTCTCATTTGATTAAGTGAGAGCTCAATATAAATTTGTTTACTTTTTGTGCATATTTGTTCCAATGCTCCTTGAAAATTGTCATCTTCTACTATTTGAACAAGTGGTCGGGTCTTGTTTGATATGTGTATTTCATTTTCAGCAAGACAGAAGAAAGCTGTCAAGATTTTCCCCAGGCCTACTGCTGGACCCCTTCGTCCCATTGTCCATGGACAGACATTGAAGTACAACATGAAAGTCAGAGCTGGTAGGGGATTTTCTCTGGAGGAGCTGAAGGTGAGTTGCTCAGAGTGAACTCATAATCAGTGTTTCACTATCTGTATCATTTCCTGACATGGTCTTCTGTCTATCAAATTAGATTTGTTTGCAATTCTGTTCAGGATGTATATGATTTTTATCAGTAATTTCACACACACACGCTAATGGAGGTTATTGGTGTCAGCTGTTCTATTTGCAATACTCAGCATATATTACATGAGCCTAGTCTTTGTGCAATCACGAAAAATCAGTTCAGAAGTTTGTTGCTGTTGCTTCTTGCTTTGCCAATCTTTATGATTTACTATTCACGATCCATTTCTCTAACCTTAGTTATCAACGTAGCTTGGTCTTGCTGTTGCTAAATCTGCTTCATGTTTTCTTACATTTTCCTTTTGATTTGCATCGATCAGGCTGCAGGCATCCCAAAGAAACTTGCACCAACTATTGGGATCTCTGTTGATCATCGCCGCAGAAACCGTTCCTTGGAGGGTTTTCAGGCTAATGTCCAGAGGCTGAAGACATACAAGGCCAAGCTTGTTGTCTTCCCAAGACGTGTTCGCAAATTCAAGGTAACTTTGATTGTTTAAATTGAAGACACATGTTCCCTGCTTGTTATTTCAGTAAAACTTAAAGCATATCCTTTTCTCAACAGGCTGGTGATTCTAATCCTGAGGAATTGGCAACAGCCACACAAGTTTCTGGTCCTTACTTGCCAATTGTTCATGAGAAATCAACTGTTGAGCTTGTTAAGGTCACAGAAGAAATGAAATCATTCAAGGCATATGACAAGCTGCGTCTGGAGAGGATGAATGAGCGCCATGTTGGTGTGAGGGCCAAGAGGGCTGCCGAGGCTGAAAAGGAAGAGAAGAAATAAACATAGTGAGAAGGATAGATAATTGAGTTTCAGTGACAGCGAATTGTTGTTGGATTGGCGCTGTTTCTTTTTTATTTCTGAACCAAAAATCTGGATTTTGTCCGAGTTGTCAGCAGTAGCAATTACATGCCCACCCTATGTATGAATTTTTGTTAATTTTCTTACATCATTTTCATATGAATCAACCTTGTCCAAGTCTGCCCCCAAGACTTGTGCGTTTTACTAACACAGTTGATGCCACTGGTCTGCTGCCTAATTTGATCTTTCTTCCATAAACAGTAAACATGCCTAGCTTGAAAATGGTTCCCCAGCTATCTCCGTTCTTATATTGAACCAAGTAACAATAGAAGTGGGAGATTTGAGTTGTTGCTATTGGGTCGCTGTCGCTTATCATTAGCTATCGTGCTGTTTGTTGTGATGCCACTATTTGCCAACGGATAATGGTATCCTAGAAATCAGAGGTCGGTTGGATTTGGATTTTGCTGCTATTCAAATCGGTGATAAGTAGGGTTGTAAATGGATATTCAAAAATTTATTTATCGTTTGCATTTATATTTCTTTATATAAAATTTATTTGTATTTGTTTAAAGTAGGTATTATTCATATTCGATTAGTAAATATTCGATTATAAATGTATACGGATATAATTAATGAATATTCGATTTGTTTAATATGCGTTCTAAATATATATTTATTAAATAATATATTTTATAAAAATTTCATAATTTATATTTGTATGGATATAAATTATAATTGAATAATTACAAAGAAAAAAAATAAATTTAAAAAATTATTATAATATAAAAAAAATTGAAAAATAAAATCAATCAATACAATTATTATAATCTTGTCCATATGTGTGATATCGTGAAACATGTGCGTCATAAACAGACCCACCACGTTCCTGGTACAATCAGATTGTCCTAATGTGATTAACAAGCCGACCAATTTCTATTAGTCAAATCATAAATGATGCATGTGCAAGAAAAAATGAATAAAGAATGATGAGAAAAGGTGGAAAAGATGTCTATATTTTTTAATTCCATAAGTAATTATTTTTTATTGAAAGACATATATATGTATAGATGTGTATATAGAAAAATAATTATAAATAGTAGTGTTTGAATCATGATAAATAGCAATGTATATCATTTGGCATACTAGACATTTACAAAAAAGACCAAAATGCATAACTATTCCATGACTTGGCAACTAAAGTTCCAATGGAACACGGTCCTAAGATAATGATGAGTTGGTTGAGTCGATGGAAAAAAAAGTTCAATAAAAAAATAAAATTTAATATGTTAATTGTAAGATAAAAAAAACTAATTTTAGTTGTCATTTATTACATCCAATGTAATATTAATCTTAGTATTATTGTATGTGATATAATTATTTTAACTGTAAGTATCTTTGTACTTTTAGTTGAAGCACATATATATACATATATATTCTAAAATATTTATCATAATCATAAAGTATATAAAAAGATTAGTCCAATACAACTTAAATGAAGTTAAGCATTAAGTAACTATAATAGGATGACTTTTGTTTTATATCATTGATAAAAAAAATAAATAAATAAATAAAATTATATTTTTGTTCACATTCAACCGTTAAATTTGACATTTTCCAACTAGTATTGATTTTCACCGCAACACACACACACACACACACACACACAAAAAATCGTATTAATTTCTTTTAAAAAGATGATATTACCTATTTATCTGAATGTATCGCACGCGCTTCCAATTGAAAGATGTTAGCTTCTGTCAATTCTATGGACCGCCTGCTTTTATTGCACATTGGCATTGCATATTTGATATTTCTTCTTCCAAGCCATCTCCCTTTCTCAAATGAGGAAACATCCTCGCCTTCACTATAAAGATCCAATCTAAAGCGGGTACGCAGAGAGGAAAAACAATAAAAAAACAAAAAAAAATTTCCTGTTTTGGGAAGAAACTGAACTCAAAGTCGAGGTCTTGCACAGCCTATTTGTTCATGGTCACAGAACATAAGAGATACGATGGCCGCAAATTTTGGGTCGTTGAGACAAAGCTTTGCAGAGAGAGGCAGAGAAAGATTGCTTTCGAGAAAGAATTATTCTGACTTGGGATTGGATGATTATTACGTCGTACATGAGGGCTGCTTACATCGAATTTTTCGAATCATGGGAGAAAAATTGTCGAGGTGGTGGGGGGATGTTAAGGGCGTTGCAGTGAAGGCATATGAAATGGGAAGATCCGACCCAAGAAAGGTGGTGTTTGCGGCTAAAATGGGTTCGGCTTTGTCTCTGGTTTCTTTGCTGATTTTTTTCAAAGAGCCCTCAACTTATATTACTAAGCATTCCGTCTGGGCTATTCTCACTGTTGTTGTTGTGTTCGAGTTTAGCATAGGTGAGTTGTGGTTTTATTTCAGTGCTGGCATCACTGGGTTTTGCCATACAGAGCCATTTAGTTTTATCGATCAATATTCCATGAGGGCTCCCTAACTTTTATGTGTTTGCATTAGCCCAGGCAAGATGTAATTTTGTGTCAGATCTTCTGGAAAGTGCATAATATTGTAATTTGTTACTTTAATATTGTAATTCCTTACTTTTCTAATTACTGGTTTGATGTTCAGTATCTTCGTCATAAGCATCTGTTTTCTAGTTTGACCGGTTGTCTTTGTGTCGGCAAGCTGTGATTTTGTTGTTATGTAGATTTGTTTGCCTTTGAAGTTAGCATGGGAGAGTTCTGATTGTATTTCTATGCCTTTGAATAAGTGCATTTTAGTGTAATAGGATACTTTCCTAGTGGCTTGTTTGATGTTCGTCTTTTGGTTTATAAGCATGTGTTTTATTAGTTGGGTGTATGTGTAGGGGCTACACTAAACAAAGGGTTTAATCGAGCGCTGGGTACCTTTTCTGCTGGAGGACTAGCACTGGGGATTGCAGAATTGTCAAAGAAGGCTGGAAAATACCAAGAGTTTGTAGTTGTGATCAGCATTTTTATTGCAGGTTAGTTTTTTTGTATGTATTCTAATTAGCAGATGTTATTTTGTGTGATTTTGTTGTATTGAAGCATGATAAATGTGATATCTCACATGAGTTCATTGGATGATAAATGTGAAGTAGTTGGCAGCATAGTCCATTTTGCTTGCAGCGTCCACGTCGTGTGCGTGGGGCTTGGCACTAAGTACATCTGATTAGCTATTTACACTTTCCTGGACTTCAGGTTTTTTGGCTAGTTATTTGAAGTTGTATCCAGCTATGAAGCAGTATGAATATGGATTTCGGGTATTCTTGTTGACATTTTGTATCGTACTGGTCTCTGGAACGTCAGAATTTGTTCAAACTGCTATTTCTAGATTGGTGCTAATTGCGGTTGGGGCTGGTGTTTGCTTGGTCATGAATGTATGCATTTTCCCTATTTGGGCTGGTGAGGATTTGCATAAGCTGGTCGTCAAAAATTTTAAAGGGGTTGCTACATCTTTGGAAGGTGATTAACTTGTAGTTCAATGAAGTTAATACCTTCATATGTGTTCATTTCTATTTATTTGAGATATTGTTCTTAGCTTATATCCTGAGTCTTCGGTTCAGGCTGTATCAGTATGTACTTGCAGTCTGTTGAGTATACTAGAATACCATCAAAAATTCTTATCTACCAGGCGGCTGATGATCCTCTTTATAAGGGATATAGAGCTGCGGTAGAGTCCACTAGCCAAGAGGAGTCTCTGGTATGCCTTTATGTTTCAAATACATTATGCTCAGCATGACATTGAGGAAGGGATTTCAATGTTAGTTTACTGTTTACTTTTGCAGTTAGGTTTTGCTGTATGGGAACCACCTCATGGCCGTTATAAAATGTACAATTATCCTTGGAGTGAGTACGTTAAAGTCAGTGGTGCTCTGAGGCATTGTGCTTTTATGGTGATGGCGATGCATGGGTGTATACTTTCAGAAATACAGGTATTTTAGTTGATGTGCTTTATTCTGGTCCTTTCAGCTGAATCATTATTACACCTGTACATTGTATTGGTCAAGTTATAAAATTTTGCTTTTAATCATGTTGTCTTAAGAAATGCACAAGGCCGAACCAAACTGATGCTTAGGATGCTCAAGCTTGCTTTGATACGATGAATTTGGAAGCCTTAATTGAACCTGGAGCTTGGTTGAGCTGATGAGCCAATTTGGAGAAACTTTTGTGGAGACAAAATAAAAGCAAGCTTGTCTAGCTAGATTTTGTGGAGCATTTGAATGCTTTACTGATTTTGCTTTTGAGCCAAGCTTCATATTGTTCGCCTTCTTTATGAGCTTAGGAAGTGTTCAAGCTTGGTAGTTATCTGAAAAGCTAAACTTGAATAATCAGTCTCCTTCACCAGTCTTGAGCAGCTTGAGTTTTCTCAGTCCATTATTTATTTGCAAAAGGTGACAATAACTATCTTATTGTTTCAAAACTTGGTCCTTTTCATCAGATCTTGCTGAAAATAGCATTATCTATATGGCCTTCTCATTGGAATTTAAAAACTAAGTGATTCTTAGTCTATTGCTTTAACTATTTAAGGATTTAATTGTGACTTAAGTAATTTGTTTACAAAGGGAGCTGCCTAATGGAAAAAATGATGTCATTCTTGAGTTTTAATTTTGTGTAGTCCATGCTTGATATCCCGTTTGGACTCTATGAGGTCGTTGTTTGTGGAACTCATTGTGTTGTGTTCTTGCTTGTGGTTTCCATTCCATGGAATTAGAGCATGAGCAAATGGAATCAAGGGTACCGTTAGTATAGGTAACCACAGGAGATCTACCTTGGGCGAACAAAAGGCATCAGAACCGGCCTTAGGGGTACTATTGGCGTGGAAAGTCTGCTCAATATGTACTAAGGGTAGTTCTATATTTTGTGAAAAGAACAGAATGAGGTTATGTTAATCATTTTGGCAAAGTAAGATGAGTGCAAAGTAGTTGCTGATAAAGCTCACTGTGTCGGAATGTAACCTGTGTAGGCTCCACGTGTGGGATGTGAATCCTATATTGTGAAAGGATGTGCAACGCGGATGTGTTAACCATTTTCGTGAATGAGGCCTAAAACTTATTGAGCTGGAGTCTCGCTTGTAGGCTCCACCCGTGGCCGTGAAACCATGACCAGTGAATCTTTCTTGCCTTGAAATAAGACTTGCTATAAAGTTAAATTATAGATTAAAAATTCCTAATTGTGGTTCAGTTTAGTTGGCAAAGAAAGAACTTTAGGCTCTATGGAAGGGAGTTTATAACATGTTTAGTCCAAGATAAACTACATCTGAATATAATTTTAATGGAAAATGATGCCCCAAGGTTTTAGAGCCAAGTGCATCGCAATTCTTGGAATATTGCTTTCTAGTGTCATGAAAGCTTTCAGGATTAAATGGAAGAAGAATAATCATACAACCAACTCATGTATGTTGGTGGTATGCCTGGATTGGTTTTGGATTGAGTTTGTGACACCAGTATAGCTTGTTTGATTTTGTTAACTCAGTTTAGGTTTTTAAGTATGCATCCAAATTCAGGCTTTTGTTCCTTAGCTATTACAAGACATTGAGGTAGTCATTTTCTTATGTTCTTTCTTTCTTATCTTTTGACGAGACGGGCTGTGAACCGCTGAAATCTTGGTTGCGTACATTCATGTTATGGTCTGACACCTCCTATCAAAGATGTATTTGATTCTATTGCTGTATATACTGGTATTATGGTTGGGGAACATTGAAACTTACCAAAATAATTTATTCCAAAACTAGCATCCTGCCTAAGCAAGTGATTGCCTTTCGTTTCTTCTTGTTTTTGGGAGACACTTGAGTTAAAGAACTGCTTGTTATTGGTGTAAATGCCAATGGTTGAAAAGGAACATCACAATCTTCCCGCTGCAATTTTTGTGAGGATTTTGCATGGAAACCTTCATGTCCCTGATCTTTCTTGTTGAAGCTACTGCTATGATAGTCTCTATGCCTAATAGAATACAGTGCTTATGAAGCCATTTTCTTGCTGACAGAACTATAGTACATGTAGTAAGAAAAGTGCGCAACTCCTTTAACCAAAATTTCTATACCCTACTGCATCAGAACCTTACCTGCTTGGTCCCATAAACAATAATTTGCTTACACTTAAAACCTTTGCCATTTGCAGGCACCATCTGAACTAAGACAGGTATTTAAGGACGGAATTCAGAGAGTTGGTACTGAAGGAGCTAAAGTGTTAAGATCACTTGGTGAAAAAGTAGAAAAGATGGAAAAACTGAACCCTGGAGACCTGCTTGAGGAGGTTCATGATGCCGCTGAGAATTTGCAAATGTTGATTGACCAGAAATCTTATCTTCTAGTAAACGCAGAGAGTTGGGGAAGTGAAAAACTACCCAAGAATTTTGCAGATCCTGAACAACTTCAAGAACTCAGGGATAACGAAAACAGGCCATTCTTGATAAAGTCCCTTAGTTCAATCAATCAACCACCAACTCAAGCATTTAGAAACTATGATCCAAGTAAGGCGAACAGGAGTGTCAGTCTCTCTCTTTCCCAATGGGATTCTGGAGAAAATGTCTTGAGACAGCAAACAATGTGGCCTTCACGGCTCTCACTCATTGGCGATGCCATTCTTAATGAGCGTGAAGTACGGACATATGAAAGTGCAAGTGCATTATCTCTTGCAACATTTACTGGCTTGTTGATCGAATTTGTTGCCAGGCTTCAGAATCTCGTGAACTCGTTTGAAGAACTCAGCGAGAAGGCTAAATTTAGGGAGCCCGTTGAATCAACTGGAGCACAAAAGATGGATAGTCTCTGGGGCCGGCTGCTCAAATGCATATGCTGCAAAGACTGATGCAGCCGTCTTTACACTCAGGTGAATGTTATTAATTTCACTCTTATTTGAACAATCGCCTGGTGATTAACTGAGATGGTTATACTTGGTTAACCAAATGCTAGCAGAATTTACCTAAAGCAAGTTAGTGTCTTGTGGTGTTACACAGCTTTAGGATGGCTAACTCTTCTGTGGAGAATAATATGCCAATATTAATGACGAAGGCATCTGTTTTTAGTTGAAAAAGTGCCTTAGTTTCCCAGGTTAGGCGACTTCGAATCAGATGACTCTCTCTTGGACTGCACGTGGAAACAGGCAAATATGAAGGGAGAATGTGTAAAGTATGAACCTCTTATAGTTTCGAACTAAGCTCTAAGAAAGTTCATCCTTTCTTTATATACATATATTGAGAAGACAATGCCAATGGTATCAAATTGTTCCAATGAAATTTCTGAGCTTTCTGAAACATATTTATGTATGCTGTTTGTATTCTGTGAACCTCAATGATCCAAAACATATTCACATAATCTGCAACAAGCTTATACTAACTTCTTGGCGCGTGACTATGGCCCCTCTGCTCGAATGAAGACTTAGAGATAGAGAATATCTTCTCTGCATTTGCACTTCTACTAATCAACGTCATAGAAAGGAGCTGTTAGGTGATGAAACATTAGGAAGAGTCAAAAAGATTATTAGTATCAAAGGATTGCTTTCTTATGCCACAAATTTCACTTGGTGTTCCGTGTGAACTTTTGTGTGGTTGATAAAGGAAAGTGGTTCGTGCCTGCCACAGAATAACTATTATAACAAACAGTGGTGCCAACAATGGAAGATCTTCTCCCCATTTTTATGAAATGTACTAATGCTGGCATATATAAACTGTTGTAATCCAAAGACAAAATGCAAATACAAATGCAAAGCATGGTATTGTCGAGTTGCTTTTGATGGATACCATGGACCTTATAATCAGGGCTACAGTTCACTAGGGGTTTGATCATCAGCTCCTCTTATCATCAAATCAAATTTCTTGATCTTCCGGCATTAAACAATTTTTAGCTTCATATATCATCTTACGAATATGCAGAGATGTGTTTTTGATAGCTGTTGCCTGGGCCTGATCACTGTAACTCCATTTGTGAGGTGGCACTTTTTCTTCTTGAAGTTACGCCTAGTCCTTAAGATAAATGTCTCACGTCCTTACGTTATTATCTACCAAACATCGTACTCACCTGTCTGTTTCTGGTACGGTAACCCTTAATTTAAAGGTTAATTGGTTGTTAAAGATTGTTAGAACTGGATGCAATCACAAATTTGGAGATCAACCATTTTCTGTCTTTTGGAGATGCGCAACCCCTCTTGGCAAGCGGTTACATCAATTATCATTTTACTCGTCCAATCCCGTGTAGTTCATTTCTTTTGAACACACACGCTCATCAAAAGAGGGATGATGATAATAATAAATAATCAAATAAATAAAAAAGATAAATTTGAAGATTGATTCAGAGCTCTGATAAGAAAGAACTCATATTCATTTGGTAATAGCTCGAAGCTAACGTAGAAATGCAATTGGGCTTCCAAAACCAATTGCACATTCGACTGGATGAAAGTTGAGCTTGGCTTTACTGTTAAATCCAGCAAAAGTTTTTACAATTCAAGCTCCATATAACAGAGTTTCTGTCCTCCTAATGTTAATAGTGTAGAAGATGCATAGACTGGCAGCACATCATCTATCCAACAATTTCTTGATCCTATGCCAGGTAAACTTCTCTAATGTAAAATTACACATAATAATGTCAAGTGTGGTACAAGGATTACATGACGAGGGGGAAAAACTGATTATTACATGCTGTTAAAAGAAGGAATATTGTATTCATTCTCCTATGTTTTGCAATGATAACCCAACAATATCCACATGGAGCTAGCAAGCACGGTCTTCAATCTTTCTCTTCAAATTCAACGTCAATGATATCTGGTTGAGACTTTGAAGAGGAATTAGTACCCCTGCCTCCTCTTGAAAAAAAGTCACCTTGTGGTTGCCAAACAATATTTCCACAGCTTGCACATCGTATCGTTTGGTTCTTATACCCAACAAATTGCCTCCTACAAGCTGGGCATTCTCCCTGCTCGGATGAATAAACAGGCTGAGGGGAAAATAATCTTCAGGCGGCACAAGGACTTAAGCAAGCGTCAGGTAGAAAATAACAGAATGATCACAACTCACACACACACACACACACACACAAACGCATACACAAACAAACAAAAAGATAAGGAATCCTTTTCACGTTTCAAGACACTTCTAATAGATAACACAGCAAGGGGAGTGCACAAAGCCCCCATAAGAGCAGTAAATGTCACAAAAGCTTTAGCAAACATATATTATTACCTAATACTGATGCAGAAACTACTTAAAAAAGAAAGGAAAAATAGATAAACCTTCACTTTAAAACAATTAAGAAACCTCCAACCCTACATAGCTTCAGCATCTGCATTCTGCAATCTTGTGTTTGATATTTACACCATTAGCTTCTGCAGCTCTGCCACTTGTAGATGCTTCAAATTAGCTGTTTGGCTTGTTTCATTCATTCATTTAGTTCACATATTTTCGCAATGTTTCTGTATATCCTTAATATTTTTACAAATGAAAATATTTTAGCAACATGATTGTATTCAAGAAAGAGGAATCAAAGTCATTTAGGGTTGTCTTAGAAGATAATAGCAACCAACAAAACCTTAAAACAGTAGAAAACTGACTTCATGAACAAACAATTTTACCTTAATGACAAGATTATTTGCTACAGCCCCAATTAAGAGAGGACCAGCAAACGGTAGTACCCATGTAGCAAAAATCAGTACTCGGAATAGCCATCCTGACAAAGCGAACCATAAAAAGAATAGCGTCTGCACAGAGATATATTAATAAATCACAATTAGAGAGTAGAAATGCAAGACTGCAGAATTTGCACATCTAGTTTACTCAACATCCAGAAAAGCTCACACCCAATGATTCTACCTATATCAGCAAATCCATGGACCGCAAGAACAGAGCTGTGCTTTGGTAATATCATGTTTTCACATACAAAGATTATGGACCAGCGGTTTTTGTTCTATCTAAAACTCAACCAAGTGAAAAAAGTATAAATGACAGGTGAGAAGCACGAGACTGACAGTAGAGGAGGTTGTCATAATAAACACTCGTTTTACCAGATGCGAAACATGACCATCCCTATAACAGTCTTTGATGATCCAAATAAACAATAATCACATTCCAGAGACCAAATTTGCAAAGTTATATTAAAATCCAGTAAGTTCACAAAACCATAGGGACGGCCAAATGACTGCAGAACTAAAGGCTAAATTTCCTCTATATGATTTTAACCAGCAAGTAGACAGAAAATCCAAATTCCATACTTTACTATTACAATTTTTTTGAAATAATGCACCAACAACCTTTTATTTTAAATAACAATCGCATAACCGCACAAAAAAATAAATAAATAAAATAAAATTAATGTACATGATACTTACAGCAAAACTCCTCCCCAAAGGGGTATCGAGAAAATCACTGAGCTGCCTCCTGTACTGAAAACAAAATCCATGGAAAAGAACAATATTACAAAAAGAAATTTTATTTCAAATTAACCTCAAAATGTTTAAGATAATCTCACACCACTAAAAATTCACCAAAACAAACTAAATCGCTATGTAAACCAATACCCTCGGCCAATTTCTACTAAAATCGAGCGTGAAACTCCGCCACCGCTGCGTTATTTCGAACTCGCGGTCAAGTTCACGCGCTCGGTCGGCAGCGGACTGTGCCACGGTAGAGATCCGCCTGGAGACGGCATAACTTCGGTCAATTCGCTCCGCCGTTTTCCTCGTCTCATAAACGAACTGTTCGAACCCATCGTTAGCTCTCCTCCACGCGTCACGCCACAGTTCGCCGGACGCTACCCGCTTGGTGAATCCATCGAAGTCGCTGCGCCTGAAGGCGCGGATAGTCGCCGGGTAGCGGATTGGAATGGAATTTGGACGGAGGAATAGAAGTTTTTGGGGTTTGGTGGGAGGTAGAGGGTGCCATGGCAGGCTCGACGCCATGAACAGCGAAAATGGAGAGCCAAGCGTACAAGAAAGCTTTTTCAATATTTCCTTTTTCGTGGCTCGGGCAGAAGGTCACAGATGAGTGCACAAAAGTTGCCAAAATGATTTGGCCCCACAACTCTTAAATAATTATTCTCAGTCCATTTTAGATGGGATAAAAATATTAGAGATGGCAAATAGGTTGTTTGATTAAATTTATTTGAAACATTGTGTAAAATTCTATTTTTAAGATGTTTTAAAGTTTATATACTGCTAAGTCTTATTTAAATAAAATCTTAAATTATTTTAATGAAACAAGAATTTAAAACTTACAAGATGTTATTAATAATAATAAGTTTGTTTTAAAAATAAAGGAGTTTTTTAAGATTTTAAAAATAAATTAAAAATTTCTTACTTTGTTAAAAGTGTTTATAAAATCATAATACTTTATTTTACCAGCTTATAAACTCATTCATAAACGTTTTGTGGCATTTTACAAGTTCTCAAATATTTTATAAAATATTTTGAAAATTTTATAAGCTCATCCAAATATTTTCTTAATCAATTCGTTCCAAATTTCAAAGTCAATAAGTTGACCATTAGATTCACTTCATAATTTAAAATAATATTTTAAAAAAATAATATACTATACCTATTTTATATATAGTTAAAAGTCTCGCTTATATATATATATATATATATATAAAATATGGTGTAGGCTCCTTAGTACAATTGGAATCTTATGTGATAGACATTTTGTATCCAGTAAAAACTCATTTATCAACTAATTTAATGACAACATAAAAGTATTTCAAAAGGCAACCAGCTATATCATCCACCTTAATTTATGTCCTTTTTGAAATTGAATAAAAGGTAATTGCATAGTGTGCAAAAATAAATATAAATATGCATATGCACAAGGTACAACTCTTTCTATTGAATCCAATTATTAGATTCACTAATATTTCCTATATTATACAATTGCAAAACAATTTATTTATTGTGTTATAACTATAAGTCGTGTTTAATTCCTAAAATTAGGTTATAATTGCAATTTGAGTAGAGGCTTATTTTATATTAGATACGTGCAATTGCAGTGATTGGGCCTGAGCAAAGTGGCTCCAAGCCCACGTTGAGCCCATGTTATAGCAACGATTATGTCTCATTCAAATTTTAAAATTGGAGGTGAGATTCATAATCTTTTACACTAATTAACATTTTGCATGGTGAATATATTCTTCAAATTACAAAATGAAATTACCAAATAATCCCCCCAAAATCATTTTAAATTTTAAAATTTGAAAGTTGCTCACTTTGGCACCTAGTTAATGCCTTGATGCCTAAGTGATTTTGTTACATATATTGATACATACATATATATATATATGCGTAAAATGCCTATATTTCACTAAAATTTTGGTGCGTATATAGTTCATATTCCATTCGTGCATATGCAATTCTTTCTTGATAATAAAATATACATATTCTCGCACATAGGCAATCAGGTTTTCTATGCATGTGCGCAAATATTATGTATTCTGGCATCAATGCGAAAATCTATGACGTGCCTATGCTCAATACATTTTTTAGGCATACTCTAATTAATAGGATGAATTTCATGTATCAAATGAGCTATTAAATGTGGGGGCGTAATTGAAAAATCAAAAAAATATAGCAGTGAATAAATAGTATCGAACATGATAAAAAAATTTGAATACATTATAGTATCAAATGTAATCTACAGTATTAAACACGAAATTACATTACCAGAGATTATGTTCTATAGTTTGAGGTGGGTTGATATTATGATACATTACTAGTACAACTCTTCTATTTCATTTAATTATTGAATTCACTAATATTTCCTATATTATAATTACGAAACAATTTATTTATTGTTATAACCTATAAGAAAGATGAGAATATATTCTTTAAATAACTTGAAATAAATTCAAATGTTATTAAAGAAAATTAGTTCTTGACAAGTTAAGGAGGATGTAAAAACATTCTAAAAATTTAATTTACTTATAATTTCCTCCCTTTCTGTAATTTAGACCAAAAAATTATATTTGAATTAATAAATTTTAAAATTAGTCATTTGGATTAACACTTAACCAAATATTTTATTTTACATATGATTTATTCTATATAAGTTCTCGCTTAACAAATAAAAAGTAGAGAATAATGGGTTAATAACTGTCAAGAACTCTTATTGATAGCAACGCTTCGCACTTCGATATCGACTAATCACATTGTGGAGTTGAAGAAGATTCTAAGGATATGATTGATTTAAGTGGTAAGTAGGTTGGACTTAGAACAATATGAGATAACTTGGTTCTTGTCTATGTTTATGTATAAATATTTGATTTCGCATGAAATTGAATTTGGAGTTATTTCCAAAAATTATTAAGCTGTAAACTTCTACTTCAAAAACACACCCACATAGAAACAATATTTCAGTAAAAAAAAATTATTTAATATCTTTTTTAATTGTAAAAGTTGACATTTGTATTGATTGAATTCTTGATGGGCTTGAGCTCATTGGATTTAGGAAGTTCATTTTAAATGGGTTGAATGACTCATCTCATTAACTTATATCAATTTTTTTTATTGTACTTTTATTTATGTGTCCTAAGGTGGGTACACCATTATCTTACAATTTAATTTTAACAAATTAGAAATATAAAAGATTTAGACTACGTTTGATTTGGGTTATTTGGGCCTATTACCAGTTTTAATGGTAACCTATCTTCCCTTTGATACATGTGATTATGGCGATCGATTCGGAGCAAATTATTTCTAAGCTTGCATCAAGCCTGTAATGTAGCTATAATTAAAGGCTATTCAAACTTTGGGGTTGGACTTGAGATTCGTAATCTCTCTATGCTGATTATCATTTTCGGTGACGCTTATATCTTTTGAATTGCAAAATGAAATTACCAAAAAGCTCCCAAAATAATTTTAGAATTTAAAAGTCGAAAGTTTCTCACTTTGGTGCCTAGTTAATATCTTGATGCTTAAGCGGTTTTGTTGCAAACATTGGTGCATATGTGTGTGTAAAATGCATATACTTCAATAACAATTTGGTGCGTAGTCTGTGTATGATATCAAGCCTATTTGGTTCTTTTCTTGGCAATAAAATTTGCACTTTTTGATGTCTAGACAATCATGTTTTGTATGTATGTGCACAAATATTGTTAACTCTAGCGCCAACATGTACATCTATGATATGCCTATGCACATGTTCAATTAAGATCAACTTTTCCGATATTCTCTAGTCAATAGGATTGATCTTATGCATCAAACGTGCTATCAAGTGTAAGGGCATGATTGAAAAACTAAACTAATATAGTGGCGAATAACTAATATCAAATATGAGGTAAAATATTGAATACATTATGGTATTTAATATAATCTATAATATCAAATATAAAGAATACATTAGCATAGATTATGATAATATATCATAATTTCAAATGACTCGAGATTACTTTACATCAATTCAACCAATCAAACACGGCCCTAATCAATTGTCAACTCAAACTATAAAATTGTATCTATACTATTATATATAGTACAACATTGTAGAACTTGCAATTATACAATTTTAAATTGTACAATTTTGTCCAAATGTCAAATTTTTAGAATTTTGAATTTTTTTAATTCAGTTGAAAATTTTTCATTAATTGTTTATTTACTTTTTGATATGGGATTATCCAACAGGCCCAACCAAATGACATTAAACTAGGAATTACACGTGAAGTATTGGACCATGCTCATTTCATCCTGAGGGCTCAGTCATGTCGTTGACTCGATCGACCTCTCACTGAGTAATGTTAGTCTCGCCCTAGCTAGGGTGTTATTGACGGAGGTCAAACTCAGTTAGTCGATGGTCTTGACAAGGGTTGCCCTCTGGTGTACCCAGGGCTCCCTCTGTGGTTTACCTTTTTGTCAACTAGGAATTCTGACTCATTGCAGGATCCCTTTACTGTCACATTTAATACTCTGACAGGTGCCATGCCTCCATATTAAAAGCGTATGCCACCCTAAAGCCACCTCTACTGCCACCTTTGGCAAGAATTGCATTACCAATGTTCTATCTGCCCCATGAAAGTAAGAGATTAAGCCACCTAAAATAGTGCATAAATAAGAGATGACCTAAAGCTTCCCATGCAAGGACAAGAGCCCTTCATACATGTGGAGAGCATCCCGAACATATCAACCATTTGGAAAAGGCTGTAAATACCTCATTGCTAGCCTCTCCCAAGGTATGTCATTCTTCACTAAAGCCCTCACTCTGTTGCTCATTTTATGTAGTTGTCTTCATAATTAACTTGAGTGTCGAAGTACCATAGCCGAGAGCATCTCCACTAGTCTGACATTTGCTCGTGATCACAAATCTTAGCCCAAGTTCTTTGGAGTTGGATCATTTGATTAGGCAGATCGATTAACTTTAAATACCAATCCAATCCAATAAAATACAGCTTTCACCTTCATTATTTTTATATTTCATTTTAATACGATCAACTTATCTATTATAACTAAAATATTATATTGTATTTATCTAAAATTGTAATATATATTTTTATCTCATAAGATAGTTCAAAAAATATCTATAATATATTTTTATCTCACTAAATAAGTTTATAATTTAAAAAATATTTTATAAGCATCATATTAAGTACTCTTATCACAAAACTCTATCTTATAAATTTAATTATCACAAGATTTATAGATAAATATTTCATTTGTTTTATATATAAATTTTATTATCCTACAATTATACTTTTTAGATTTTATTTCTACATTATTCATAGTACAATTCTATATTTGTAATTATAGGACTTCTTTCCCCAATTAACACAATATAATGATGTTTCCTTTTTCTTTTCAATTAATTTAAAGTTCATTTCATAGAAAATTTTTAATATTTTTTGAAACACATTTTTATATTGTTTTTGTTTGTTTTTATTCTAAATTAATTAGATAATGTTTTAATATATTTAAATATTTCATCAATATTATTATTTTATTATTTTCTCAATATTTATTCAAAATTAAAGTTCTTATGGCCAATTTAGAATTGTAATTTTTATATTACTTAAAAATATCAGTAGACAATACTTTTTATTTCAATTAATTATATATTTATTTATTTATTTTCAATAATGTTTTAGATTTTTTTGTACGGTTATATAAGACTTTATCTTTGATATTAAATTTTTATTTTACTATTGATGAGGTTGAAAGCTGTTTTACTATATTAGGTTGTGTATGGGCTAAATCGACCAGGGTGGTTGAGTGATCGAACAATAAAATCTTCTTAGGCTGAGATCTGCAATCACTAACAAATATTAGACTAGCCGAGTTGTTCCCAACTAAGGTACTCTGACACTCAAATTAGTATTAGTTGAGTAAGAAAATCGAGCAGCAGAGTAAGAGCGTATAGTGAAAATGACACACCTATAGGGTGGCTAGCAGTGGGGTATTTATAGTTTTTTTTATATGAATGATATGTCTAAGATGCTCCTATCAAGTGTAGAAGGCTTTTGCCCTTGCTTGGTAGCCATAGGTCATTTCTCATTCTTGTACTATTCCAGGTGGTTTCACCTCCTGCTTTCCTAGGAAAATAGTAATCTAGAGACACAAGCCTCATGATAGAGTTGGTGGCAGAGGCAATACTGGAGCGGCATACGCCATTAATACAGAGGTACGCTAACTATCAGGGAATTAAATGCAGTAAGGATACGATTCAGCGCCAGAGTGAGCACTTCGATTGATGGTAATTGACCACAGAAAATGGTCAACTAGAAATAGCTAAATAGACTAGGCGACTTGAAGCCTCCCATCGAGTAGGGTCGAGAACCATCCACTCGAACTAGCGATTATGGTCGAGTGACTCAATCCCGGCTATTACATAGGCGAAGAAGGATGTTTGATGGCCTAGCTGGGCCTAGAAACGCAATTGGGCTTCAGATGTAAAGTAGGCCTAAAAGCATTCTCTAGAGTCGATAAGTGTTGAGCTGAGCTTGTTAGGTTATCCTATATCATGAGTCTTCCTCACTTGCAATCCCGATCGAGCTTGTCGATGAAAATAAGTAGGAAGTGGATAGTTGATTGACGGTTATGGACATTCGATTGGGGTTTTTGAACTGTTGACAAGGTTTTTGAATATTTGATTGGAATTTTTGAATACTTGACCAGGATTTGGTGCATTTAATGATTTTGGTACATTGAGTCATACGAAGCATCAGGTTACGACGATGCAATTATTACTGTCGTTTGGGTTTTTGCATTCAAATGCCTATAAATAGGAACAGTAAAAACATTCATTTTACAACTTTACTACATTCAATTTGGTCAATTTTTGCATTCAATGCCCTTAAATCCTTTTCGCATTTTAGAGCTTTTCATCGAAACTTGTAAGTTCCTCATCTACTTTTTATTTTTCTTCAATTGTATTTTAAGCATGTCGAGCACATCAAATAGTGAGGATACTAGGTTCTAAGTTGCACAATTCCATGGGGAGGTTGGGGGGTGAGAACACATCTAATAACTCATTATGTGATAGCTCGACCTCTAGCAGTTTGAGTGATGAAAGGGCTATTTCTAAGGGCGAGGTAGGCCCGAGTGAAGTGCCAGCATAGCATGGTCGATTGTTCAGACCTAACCACTACAGTGAGATAGTTTTCAAGATTACCTCTGCTGACTTAGTACACATTAGAGAACTTTATCATATTCCTTAGGAGTTTGAGCTTTTGGTGCCTGGTCTGTGGGTAGGATGCATTGACCTCCGAAGGGGTGTATTACGGTGTTTGAGAAGGGTTTTAGATGTGGACTTAAGTTCCCGCTTGCACCTGCCATAATCAACCTCTTAGAGGGCTTGGAAGTTTGTATAACGCAACTCCTGCTAAATTATTTTTCAACTGTGTATATTTTTGCCGTGTTGATGCGCTTGTTTGGCTAGCCAACCTCTTTCGTGAATTTTTTAAATCTATTCCACCTTTCCATATTTTGAAAGCTAGGTAGTATTGAGGAGTCCGAGTTCTACTACTTAACAGCATATCTGCATCAAAACTTCTTAGTCACCCTAGCCTCGTCATACAACGAAGAGTGGAAAAAATACTATTTATATATTTTGAGGGCCCAGGGAGTTTAATATTCCTATGGGGTGGTAGAGGGGGCACATCGAGATGGCCCAACACCTTCATTCGGAACCTAGTTAAGTTTGGCCAAATTGAGGCCCCTGTACTGACCAAGAGAGATGTTTGGTGTTGGCTGGCTTGTCGCCGGCTGAGCTGAACTTGCCTGCGAGTGACTAACAATGTAGAAATTCTCGTCGATTGCTATAATTAAGTATTTTCACATTTTTCTACTTAGTTTTAATTGCTCCTTAGATTTCTTTTGTTGATAGATCGAGAAGAAATCACAACTTGTACAAGGAAAGAGGTGATGGCCAGGGCACAAAGGAACAAGGAGCACCGTCTTGCAACTACTCGATGAGACAGAGCTTCAATGGTGGCTACAGTACCTTCGACCGCCACCCTAGCCTTCCTAAATATCAAACAAGCGCCTCAACCCACTCGACTAGTAAAGAAAGTTGGCAATAGCCCCGTGGGTTGAGGCAAGAGATAGATAGTCGAGTAAGGAGGCCTTGCGCCCAAGAGGATGGGATCTTATCCGACCATAGAGATGACTAACTCGAGCTTAGTTATATCATCGGGGTCGATAGGCCCCATGCACTCAAATGCATGGTGGCCGGGCTCTTTACCTCCGATCAAAGAAAATTCATGGACTTGAGCTAAACCGGTATGCTCAGGGCTTTAGCATACCATTATAATATGATAAGTGAGAGGTTAATTTAGTTTCTTATTGAATGTTACCTTAAGTTGATCACACTTTTTAATGATAACTTTTATTTCAGATGAGCCAACTCGGGTATCACTTTTATTGAAGATTGGAGTTGGCTTTGGCTAATTGGGAATAACTGCTGGAGGGAGAAGACCTGGAAACTCTCAAGGTTCAGCTTGAATCGTCCCAAGTTTGGATCAACTAGCTAACTAAAGAAGTGGCTAACCTCTGGAAGCAGCTCGATATGAAGTACCAATAGCTGGTTGAGACCATGCAAGAGAGGAGCCAAATGGACACGGTGCTGAAAAAGGCTCAGCTGGACCTACAAGTGAGCTATGATTCTAGTCGAATAGCTAGCCATAATGCTGTGCTCGAGGAGGCCTGAGCAATGTTCTTTCAGAAGCTCCTTTTGATATGAAAAGAGACAGTACAATAGTTTATGCTCAACTCAATTTTCTAAGATGCAAGCGTGGTTTTCTTACTCGATGATGCTCGCATAGCATTCGACAAGGAGGTCAAGTAACTCAAGCACTTGGGCTATACCTTTCAAGTTAAACACAAAGATAAAATAAGCTCAATTTTAGACGAAAAGTTGCAATATTATCCCGAGCCCGAGGAGACTGCAGTCGAGGAAGGCACAAAAGAGAGCATTGCGACAAACACTTCAATCGAGCCAATAACTGCCACTCAGTAGAAGTAGGCCTAGATCGAGATGAGGCTTGTTGCTCTGGTAAGGGAGTTCATCTTCGCTGATGACTTTACCTTCCAAATCAGGGATGGATTGGTCGATGCCGCCTAGTACCTGTTGCGCTCTATTGAATTTATGGGCGATGTGGCGAGGCCTTCGTAGCCAGTGCAAATAGTTCTTCCCCTCACATCAGTGGTGCCCAAGCTTGACTAGGATGTTCAGGAAGGTGCTTAGGCAGGTTAGGCGGAAGGTATTAGGTCGAGCCACAGTGGAAACTCCCGCCAAAGGTTATAGTCAAATAGGTTGTGCTAAAGTGGCTCTTTTGTAATCCCCCTCTCCTATGTTGTTGTTTTATTTTTCATGTAATGGAGTTTGTACTTTAGTTTTTGTAATTAAAAATTTTATTGAATGAAATACTGTTGTTACTTTGATCAATGTGTAGTTAACACTTTTATAGTTTTCTTGTCGAATATAATTATCTTGTCACTAATGTGTGGTTCATAACTGAATTAATTAACATGAACACCATAAAAACTTTGCCGTCGATTGAGGTTACTGTTGCAAAGATACGCATGATCTCATCAAAATGTGTTCGACGTTCTATTTTAAAATTGCCTTCAACTTTATAGTCAAGTTTCATTACTCTAATTGAGTCCTGTATTTGCTATGGTACATTATAGGGTGTGAAGTCATTTGTATAGGTTGGTGGTGAGGTTGACCATTATCATATATTTGTGAAGCTTTGGTTTCTTAATTTTGCAGTAAGGAGTTGGTTCGTTCATCGACTACAAGGTTGGGGTTGAGAAGCCTTAATTGGGCAATGTGAAGCTGTTTGTTGGGTCAACTACATAGTTTGGGCTGAAAAGCCTAGAATTGGAAACATGAAACTGCTTGTTAGGTCGATTACGTAGGCTGAAAGCCTTGACTTGGTAGCACGAAGCCACTTGTTGGGTTGACTACGGGGTCGACTACATAGTTTAAGCTGAAAAGCCTTGAATTGGCAGCGTGAAGCCACTTTTAGGTCGACTTGAAACTTTAGCTTATAAGCCTTGATTTGGCAACTTAAAGTTGTTATAGGGTTGACTACAAGGTTGACTTGAAATTATGCGAGGCAGATAGGAATGTTAGCTATTATAGCGTTATAAGTGAATGATAGTAGTGTTGCTAAAACCTTATTTATATCACAAAATACAAAGATAATTACAAAATACATAGAATTTCTTCAAGTTGACGGCATTCCATGGGTGAGAAAGCTTATCCCTGTTGG
Source organism: Jacaranda copaia (assembly GCA_014898725.1). Classification (NCBI taxonomy): domain Eukaryota; kingdom Viridiplantae; phylum Streptophyta; class Magnoliopsida; order Lamiales; family Bignoniaceae; genus Jacaranda; species Jacaranda copaia. The sequence continues at coordinate 430,697 of JACGDI010003514.1, read as the reverse complement.
TGTTAGCAAATTGATAGCATTGTACTTTGATATCTTCACGACAGTATAGGGCCCCTCTTATTTTGGATCAAGTTTACCAACACTCTTGAATACCTCTACCTTTTTGAAAACAAGATCTCCAACCTTAAAATAGTGTAGTTTGACCCCTTTATTGTAGTTCTTTGCCATTTTTGATCTATAGTATTGCATGGTGTTATAAACTTCTTGTATTCGCTCATCAATTATCTCCAGGTCAAGTTTCCTTTTTGAGGTGTTTTTGATTAGGTTGAAGTGGATTACTCGAGCTTTGTGTTGTATGAGTTTAGAGGGGATGACTACTTCAGAAATGTAAACCAAACTGCAAAGGCTGAGACCCGTAGCTATACATGAAGTGGCCCTATAGGCCCAAAACACCCCAAAGAGGTTGTTTGCCTAGCTCGATCTGATCCCCCGTATTCTAGCTTTCAGATGATTTAGGATTGTTCTGTTCGTTATCTCTCTCTAGACATTCGATTGAGGGTTCCCCACTGAGGTAAAGTGTTAGGTGATGCTTAATGCCTCACACCAACTCTGAGTGTTTCTGCTCTGGAACTGCATTTTGTTGTTTGAAATAAGGATCTTAGGGAGATCAAAATGGCAGATAATATTTTTTAGATGAAACTTTTAATGGCCGCGTCAGTTATCTTTGGGATAGCTTCAGCCTCGACCTATTTGGTGAAATACTCAACTACCATAATTATGAACTTTCTTTGACCCATCGTGTTTAGCAATGATCCTAGAATATTAATTCCTTACTAGTCGAATGGTTAACCGACCTTTCTCTACAGGGAGTCTGGTCAATTCTACCCTCTTTAACCCTGGTACCTTCAACAACATATTGTTTGAGATAGCCTTGCCTAATCAGCCTCTCAATTTCATCATGGAGATTAAAGCAATCTTCTATGTCATGCCTTATTTGCTTGTGAAAGTGGAAATATTTCTTTTATTTTTTCATTACCTTAGTCTCAGTGAGCTTCTTTAATTTCTTGAGGAGGTTGTCATGCTGGATTGCAAATAGTACCTCATTCCTCATGTGGTTGAGTGGAGTATAGTCATGGAAGCATTTGATTGGAGATTGATGACCCTCTTTTTGTTTTTGGTCATCTTTCTCTTTCTCGACCTCAGGGTTGCCAAATTTCAACTTGTTCATTTTTTTCTGGATCATGTATCTCTCTACCTAGTCGAGCAGCTCTTTCATCAATCGTGGGCATTCCTGCACGAAAGCATTAGCACACTCCTTGTGCCTGCTAAGCTCCACAAAAAGCATATTGATCAAGAATTTGATCTTAAAATTGTCAATTTTTAACACCTCTGTGTTAAATCTGATAAAGAAGTCACAGAAGAACTCCCCCTCATTCTGCTTGATGGTGTAGAGATAGGTGTGGGGGAGCCTCACCTTTTACCGACTGGCAAACTAGTGTAGAAATTTATCACATAGCTGGTCGTAGGAGTATGTCGACGACGGTTCAAGTTTGACAAATCAATCAAGTGCAATACCCTGAAAAGTGGTAATCAGCATCTTCGCGTGTATGTATTCATTATATCCATGCAGTGGCATCATGTGCTTAAACTGTATCAGTTGCTCATTAGGATCAGTTGAGCCATCATACTGCGGGAGCCCGATTGGGACCTTTGCATCGATAGCAATGTGATTGTTGATTATCTCCTGTACAAATGGTGACCCTCTTTCATGGCAAGACCTTTGGGGGCCATCGGGGTTAGGCATCCTTTCAATATTTCTCCTTGAGATCTCGTCAAGGCATTTATTTAGCTGCGATACTTGGTAAGAAACTTCTTCCCACTTCTTTCGATCCGCTTGGGTCATATTGCTGTTAAACTAGGGCTGAGTGCACTCGCCCTTATCGCATTGCGGGGCTCGAATGAGCCAGGCCGCATGATCCATTAATTCACCTATCTCTTTATGCTGAGTCTTGAAAGTTCGACCCTATTGCGCTGCAGGGCTCGATTAGGTTGAACGTAGTGGTCTACAAAATCAGCAATCTCTTTCTGTGGTTTCGATCACCCTCTTTCTCCATGGATGAGCCTGGGCTGGCTTTTCGTCTGGTTGGCGGGTGCCTGCACTTTAGACAATCGAGACTATCCCAAGGGAACCTCTCTTCTGGTGGTGGTGGTTGTGAGGTCGCACTAGCAGTTAGTGTAAGCACGATTGAGTATCGATTCACCGCGACAGAAAGTTGAGTGGAAATCTGGGCAAATATTTGCTCACTTATCAACTGCATTAGTTGGGGCATAGTTAGGGATACAACTTGCTTCAATAGGGCACTGGAGCTTGGGGCATGTGGTTTTTGTTGAGACTAAGGAGGAGGTGGAGACGATATCCTTCTATTTTCCTCCCTCTCAGAAGCGGCTCGCCTGGTGTTCACCATTTTTTCTGTTGCAACTCAAGCTTCCCACATACGATGCCTAAATGATGAGGTTTAAAGCTGTTTATTGGATTAGATTGTGTATGAGCTAAATCGACCAAGGTGGTGGTCGAGTGATCCAACAATAAAATCTTCTTGGGCTAAGATATGCAACCACTAGTAAATGTCAGACTAGCTAAGATGCCCTCTGCTAAAGTACTTGAATGCGATAGGGATACAATTCGACACCGAAGTAAGCACTCTAATTAACGGTGATCGACCATAAAAAGTGGTCAACCAGAGAAATTGCTGAATAGATTAGGCAGCTTGAAGCCTCCCATCAGGTAAGATCGAGAACCATCAACTCGACCTGACAGTTATGGTCGAGTGACTCGGCCCAGGCTATTGCATAGGTGAAGAAGTAATGTTTGACGGCCCAATTGGGCTTGAAAACATAGTTGAACTTCATATGCGAAGTGGGCCTGAAAGCATTATTTGGAGTTGATGACTGTTGAGATGGGCTTGTTGGACTATCTTATATCAACTACTATTTTAGTTGCAACTCTCTCGATTTGTATAGATAAAAAAATTTATATACTTCATATTTGAATAATGAACCATGAACAACATGATGTCATGAAATATTTAAAAATATTATAATTTTATTAAGCTGTTGAAATTATTTCAATTTTCTTATCAAATGAATGAAGAAGTACTATATATTTTTCTATAAAAAAATAGTCATTAAATTTATTAGCACTTTATTTACCCATTTTTAATTATGTGCATATAAGAAAAATTTTAGTTTTTGTTCATTTTTTCTATATAACATCATATACTTTGATAAGTTTATTTCAATATATGGGACATATATATAGTTGACATAGTTGAAAATTTTTAAATGTTTGATAAATGACCACTTAATTAGCAAATGATATCAATTTTTAATATTTTTTAATATATTTAATTACACTATTTTATAGTTATATTGCATATGTTTCTTTTTAATATTTTTGCTTATAATAATTCATAAAATTATTTTTACATGAATTAGTGTGAGATTAAAAATATTTGGCTGAAAGTAGGTATCCATCTTTAATTGTTTGTAATTCTTATATTCTAATTATATATAATTTATGAGAGATTGATATTTTATTTTAAACTTAATATTAAAAATTTACTTATTATTTTATTCATGTACATAATATATGTTAATTGATAATTTTAAAAATAATAAAATAACTACATATATATACAAATAAATAAATTTTATTTATCAGAGTTGTGTGAAATGTTAAGAAGTATTTTAGTTTATAAAAATTGTATGTTACAAACTACTTATTGAATTAGTTATCAAATGACTAATAACCTAATGTAAAACTATTTTCATAGATAAAGTACTAAGAGATTATATATTTACTTTATGAAAAAAATAACATTTAAAATTCTCAAATGTCATAAAAATTGTAATTATAACCTCCAAATTATTAAGATATCATAAAAAAAGGTTCTACATTACAAAAAAATATATTTACTTATTTATCATATCAAAATATATATGTATATATATTTAATTCAAAAGGCGTATTTAGTAAAATATTCTGCGATATTTTTATTTTCTTAATTCTTTTATTTATTTTTGTAAATTTTATTATTTTATAAATTTTTGTTAATTCTTAACATTCTACAACTTATTTAAATACAAATTATCTTCAAATATAATATTTTAATTGAAATATTTATATTATTTTATTTAATTAGTAATAGATCCTTTTATTAAATATTAAAAATAATTACAATTTATATTTTAATAATATAAAATAAAATAAATATTATTATAAAATAAATTATTTATTTATATAATTATTTTTGATGTATCATACCAGACACATGTTAATTAAAAAATAATTCATAAAATATATAAAATGGAAAAAGGACAAAAAAATAAAATATAAGTAGCATCTCTCGTCCACACGAACACCTGACCTGAACCCAGCACCCCAATTCACCTCCACCCGTATTCCCATCTTTTCTATAAGAACCCCCAAAT
>JACGDI010003514.1:400104-426166 GCA_014898725.1 Jacaranda copaia | reverse complement strand
AAACATATAAAACTATTTCCTTCACAGTTCAATCCACCGATTAAATCTGAAATCTCACGTCATTTGATCGAGGGGCCTGCATCATCATCCGATGGGGGAGTCGCCGGGGGAATCATCACCCGTCGGCGGCGAAGTTTCCAGGCTTGTGGAGCAAGCTAAGGAGCTGCAGGAAGCGGCGGCGTCTCTCATCGCCCGCACGTCCCGCGAAGAAGAAGCGCTCCGCCAGCGAGTTGCCTCACTCGATTCTCGCATCAACTCCCTTCGCAGCTCGAAACACACCGATAAAGTATGTTTATGTATATGTTAACACATGCATGCGAGTGTATTCTTATTCTGTGTTTTCGTTAACTGATGTTCTTAATTGCAAGTTGGAAGAGGAGTTACTGAGAGCTAGATATGTATTGAGTGAAGGAGATGCAGCGGCATATCTTCCAAGCAAATCTCATGGTTTGTTGTTGTCGTTGTTGTTATTTTTTATTTTTTATTTATTTGTTATTATTGGATTCGTGCTGTATGTGGAAATCGATTATTATAGTGTTTTTTATTTATTATGTGAATGTAGGGAAATTTTTAAGGATGTTTCTGGGACCGATTAATGTCAGGGCAAATAGGAAGGATGTCCAGTTGAAAGTGAAAGAGGAATACAATAACTTTAGAGTATGATTTTACATTCCACTTGTGAAGTTGCATTATGTTTTTTGCTTATGCTGCGTTATCTGATAGTAGTGCTTTACAGGAATTTTGGTTTTTCAATTTGGTCGGATACTTATTAGTAATTCTTTATCAATTTTGTGGCTTCTCTGTTATGAGCTTAGACTAACAAAATATTGAGCATTACAATTCTTTTCTTAATCAATTGATGGAATTGAGAAACATTTGCTTCCTAGTTCTTGAACACTTCTTGTATGTCATGGCAGGATCGAACAGCATATTTGTTCCTCTGTTTGCCATCGCTGCTGCTTATGCTAAGGACATGGATTTGGGATGGATGTCTACCTGCATTGCCTGTTCAACTTTACCAGGTACTCCATGGTGAATTTTTCTTCTTGGATCAAATTTTATCCATTTTATGTGGAAGTATAATTCAAAATTTATACCCATAAACGCAATGTCTTCTTCCAGGCATGGTTACTGTATCTCTACACAGGTTTGGCTTTGAGGGAAAACATTTTGAGAGTTAACGGAAGTAACATACGTCCATGGTAATTGAATATGGTTCAATCCTTCTTTTTCTTTTTGTTTTTTATAATTCAAGCTGTAGCATCTTATTGGACTTTCAGAAAATAATATGTTTTTTGCCTGTTTCTGTATCTTTGAGAATATTTGCAATGACTTTTCAAGCTCTCTTCCAAAAATCAGAGAGTCTGTTTTTCTAGTTCTCTCACAATGCAGAGACTAAATAATGAACTGCTTTTCCTGAAGAAGTTTGGTTGGTTTCCATGTACTCCCTCCTGATTATGTTGCTGACTACAGGAATAAATGCCTATATTAGGTACCTTTTCTAAGGGGCGACATAAGAATTTCCAATTGTAGGATGCTTGGATGTAGAAAACAATGAGATACACAATCATAACTGTGTCAAAGGTGCACGAGGCATGTGCTTACTCACAACAAACAGACCTCACACCTTGTTTAGGCCACGCAGGCCTTCTGTAAGGTGCATGGCTTGGCTGCACCTTGCAACTTTTAATTGCTCAAGGCACACCTATTGTATTATATTTCTAATTTCCAAAATTTCGACAAAATTACAGATTTCCTTACTATCCAAAACAATATGAAAGTGGAGGTACTGAGATGCTAGTGATAGCAAATTTGATGGTGATGGAAACTCCGTGTGGTTCCAGATGATATATTCATCAATGTTACACATGCTTTGTTTTAATCAAGGTTTTATAATGTTTGTCATTACTTTGCCATTAAATATAGTTGCTTCTATTATTTTTAAATTGTGCAGAGTAGAATTATTGTAATATCACTTAGTAAAACCACTATATGCTTCATATATACAAGAATTTTACTCTAAAACAATGCATAATTGTGTTAACTAAAAATATCCAAAGTATCATTCAAAATTCTAACTATTTCTATAAATTTCCATTGTTTTTCTACATCTTTGAAATATCCCTTGAAATCTCCATCAATTTACAACTCCAAGATATAAATTGAAGCTGATATTTGATACTTTGAGCGCAATATAGACATGCCTATTAAAAGGGGCAGCCTATTGACCGTTGCTTAATGAGTATTTTGTTGATCTCCCTTGTTTATATGCATAAGATTATCCATTCAACCCACTAAATGCTAGGTCTTTGGGGCAAACTGGCTTAGTATCTATCCAGCATCGCAAACTAAGAGATTTCCCCCTTACCTGCTCACGACACACTTAGGGAGCTATCTTTTCATCCAACTCAAAATTTCTTAAGGGAAGAAAAGTTTAGAGAAAGTTGGAAACTAGCTTGGTTAAGGTTCTACAACTTCCGTGCCTAATCAAAGCCAACATAGGAGTTTGATCCTAGTTTGGAAGGAATGCTGGCTATAAGCTCAATGCATGCTAGTCAAACATTGTTCTCAAGGAGCTGGGCATAAGGAAAAGTGGCTCCTAGCTAAAGGTAGCTTGTCTCACCTATGAGGTAAAGGGAGTTGGGAACAAAAGAGGTGAAATTGGTGCATAATGCATGGGACACAAACCAAATCCCAAAGAAAGCTAAAAAGAACTGTTTGATGAACCTGCATTTCTTGAGAAATCATTGCCCGCGAAAAATTTAAAAACATAGCAGATAAGTTTAACTAAATCATGATGTTGCCTCTGCAGGTGGATTAAACATCACTATTGTGCTATGGCTATGGCTGTCATTAGTCTAACTTGGGAGATAGAGAGGGGACCTGATTGTGCTCAGAAACAGGTGGCTTATGTCAACCTTTCTTTCACATCGACCTATGGAAAAAGAATACTTACCCTCCTTGTTTTCTCTGTGGTCTTGTCTTCTTCTCTACTTCTATATCGTATGATTGAAAAAGGAAATGGTCATTGCAGAAAGGTGTACAACTGTTTTTGAAATGGGCGATCATGCAAGGAGTTGCAATGATTCTTCAGAATAGATATCAAAGGCAGAGACTGTATACACGTATTGCACTTGGCAAGGTATTATGTTGGTTTCTTGTTGAATTATTGGGTTGCTTACCATTTGCTTTTTCCATCTTTCCCTCATTGCTAGTCTCTTGGAAACTTTGATTCCATTTTTGTCCCCTTATTCATAACTTGTTGTAGTTATTCTTATCAATGTATGCTTTTGCATGTGTAATAGCTTGCTAAGACATGTGAACTTGTAAAACTATTTCTTTTTGATCAATTATTCTTTTGCATGATTTGTTATGGTAGCAGGTCTGAAGAAACAGAAGCATTCCTTCTCTTATTTCACTTTTGGCTAAAATTGGTTTCAATTTCTTTATTCATTCTGTAACAGATCCCAGAAAAAGGTCACATCCTTTTCATCTTATTGTAATATACTTGGAGCTGTGTTAAGCTAGAAAATTCAGTCATATAGAAAGTATTGTTGGCTAATTTGGAATGGGCACGATCTCTCTTTATATTCTATTAACATTTTTTGTGTTGTAGGCAAGGAGAATGGACATTGTTTGGGGAGAAACTGCCGGAGTGGAGGGTCAGTTACTGCTGCTATGCCCTATACTTTTTGTTTTGCAGGTACTGTGAGCTGCTGACTTTCTTTTCCCCACCCACAGTAGTGCAGGTGTTGCTTTATTTATTAGAGTTAACTCTACCCTTGGAGGTGCTATGTTTGTGAAATGATGTCTATACACCCTTCATCTTATGATAGCCACTCTTACATCTTTCCTGGACGGCTGTAAATATTATTACTTCTGCAACTCAGTCTTTTTGCCATAGAGGCTAGATCTAAACTTGCAAGAGCTGTGCTCCCTTTTTTCAGGGTTTTGAAGCCTATGTTGGGGTCTTGCTGCTTAAAACTGCACTTGCTGGATTCAGTTCTGATTGGCAGGTATAGTAATCGTCTGAGCACATAACCTCATGATTTTTTGATTGGATGTCTTCATTGCTTTCAAAAATACAATTGAACTTTAGTGGCTAATTCGAGCTTTGCTCAAGCATTTTTCAATTATAGTGATATCATATTCAATCAGATACTAAGATGTACCTATTTCAGGTAATTACCTGTGGGATTCTTCTCATAATCATGGCTGTTGGGAATTTTGCCAACACAGTGCAGACCCTCGTGACGAAGTCTAGGGTTAAGGCAAAAATAAAGAGAAGTAGAAGCAAGCAAGAATTGAATCAAGGATCTGGTGACAAGAGTCTATGATTAGGAAGATGACTCAATTTATTCGAGGCCATAATAAAGAGACAAGAAAGTATCTGCTTGGTTTTTCTCTGGCAATAGCGTTTTGACCTTCATGCATGGGCTGTTGTTGGGTTTCTGACAGTAATCTTATATTTTTGGAATTTTAGGGTTAGAATGAGCTTTTCTACCTTTTTTACCAAAGTGTTTATTTTCTGTCCTGTAACATTTTCTAATCTTCTATGTGGGTTGTTTTCGGTTCCATGGAATTGAAGCTTGTTCTTTTATAAATGTACTAGTTTTCCCTTTCTATGAGGATTTGCCAGTGGTATATGAGGATTTGCCAATGCATACCACATCTTTACTTGACCTTTCATATGGCGACAGGAGTTGAACCCTCTTTTGATTGTATTGCGTAAAAGTGGGTGGAGAACTCTGATAATTTCTTCAAAGTGCTGAAAAAGTCAATTGACGAAAACTATTTATGGTTCTAATATTCGTTAATGGAAGACACCCGTGGTAAGCCGGCTAGTCTCGCCACCATAAGCGGTAAATTAGCAAGAGACTTTGTCTGGAACAGACCAAGCTTCTCCAGGAGCTTTTCAACTAATACACCAGCTGCTAAATTTAAAGTATTGAAAAGTTGGAAGTCTAATGTGCCTGATTGCGTGCAAAGAATTTCTACACTGTCCTTAAGGTGATAATTGCCCCCACTATATGTGGGGCAGAGACTATGGCAATTCACCTCTAAGATTCAATTAAGGCACTCTAGGAATTGCAGTCAGCATTTTGAAATTCCTACTTAAGAATTTCTGTTGGTGTTGAGAATAATTAAAAAGAGTATGAAAATCTTTTTGCTAGAGAGTAACAGTACTTAGTTTCTTTAAAATTACATTATAATTTGTGTAGATTAATTCCTCTTATATAAAATTACAGTAATCATTCACACAATTATAACTGTTAGATAATACATTGATTATAACAGTTTTGTCTTTTTCCTAACAGTTTTATTATTTCCAATTAAATTAAATTACGTATTTAATTAAGTGCTGGATCAAAATATAACTAGAAAGCTTAATAAGAGATTTACCTAATAGAAGGACTTTCTTTTATTTATTTTTTCAAGATGGGATTGAAATCCCAAACGAATTCTCATATCTGTTCCACTTAACATACTATCTAGAATCCTAATTAATTCCAACACCAGCACCATAAGAAACACCTGAGACCATAAATCCCAATGCCAAGAATGTCACAACTGATTTTGAGTAAGGCTTTGGGGGTTTCTGAACAAAGGCCCTTCCAGCAGCTAATACCATAATGCACACAAGAGAGGCTGCTGCAACCACCACAAGCTTAAGTTCCTTGTGCTTACTCTTGCGGAATGATAAACCATAGACAAGAGGAGGCACCAAGCCGAATATGAGGTATGATAGTATGGAAACTATTGCATGAAGTAAGAAATTCTCCCTCCGGCCCAGGAGTAGTTTGTAACGATCTCCCTGCTTCGTTGCTTGATAAGAAACTTCATGGAACATTTGCTCTATGCGATCATGCCTTAGTTCCCAAAGCTGAAAATTTATACAACAAGTCTATGAGGCTTAGAATTGAACTGAAGATCCAGTCTTGTTATGGAATTTTTCTTGTATATAAGAAGAAAGCAATGGGGATTTGATATTATAAGAACCCTTCATTTATCCTGTCTGGTTAAAAGAGGTGGAAAGAGATGGCACTACTTACATTGTGACAAAGGATGATGAGTCCCCTAATGATATTCACTGTGGATATCATAAGAGGTAAGATAGACAAGAACATAATCATGGTTCATAGATATTGAAAAAACCAGCTTTATAGTATCACCAATCAGCCAGAAATGGTTATATGGGAAATTAAATGTTGCAGAATTGCCACCAGCTGCAGATGACACAACACTAAGGCTGGTAATTGACTCTGCTAGCCCACCATATACCATGCTTTTAATCACTTCAACTCCTAACTCTCTACTTGTTTCAGTTCTTCCACAGTCAATGTTGGTGATTTGAGCCGCCAAATGCAATCCACTTGCTGTTTCTGCTGGAAGGTTTATGCCTTGTGCAGGTTGAGGCGGCTTAGCAGGCTGTGCATCTATAGTTATGACACTGTCCTGGCCTGCATCCAATTTTAATGAAAAAGAAGTATGTAAGTTTTCTCTTCAAACTACTAAGAATTCTTGGTATGAACTTGTATGCCTTTTGCATCTGAGGCACCATTTACAGATGGAATACTGTCAACTTTGAGTGACTCTTTAGTATGGACTTCAAGTTTGGCTTTGCTGATAATATGCGGAGAGACTTCAGTGGGATAGACTTGACCTGTCAGTTCAAAGGGAGTATCACCAAATTCAACTGTCAAGAAGCCATTTCAGATTGTTTGGAAGAAGTAAAAAAGACTAAATTGACAAGGGACTTATTAGATACCACTTGCACTGTTACGTAAATTTGCATTTGTATTTACAACTACAGATTCAGTTAGAATGTTGGCTCCGACATGTTTCTCTTCATGAGTAATAGCTAATGAAATGTTGAATTTGCCATCCACATCTGAAGCGCTAAGTTCTGAAACTGATGATGGCAAGAGCTGAATAGCCTCCTCATCGGGAGATGCATCATTCTCTGTGTAAGAATTACACAGATGGTGAATTGAAATCAATAAATAAACATTGTGTGCTGGAGAAAAGCAAAATATGAACAAAGAGCTTTGTGATAGAAATATCTGTCTTTTTCTTGAAAACAAAAGAAAACTCTTCCCTTTAACCTTTTAAGGCAATGAATATGGTAAGAAGACAACTTTGAAGTCAGAAGACTTGGGTTCTTTAGTCAGCTCTAAGAAAATATAATTGGCTATGAACATAAAAATAAGATATCCTGATGAAAATTAGAATGGCCCCACAGATTTCTTGCATACGTTTCAACTTATATGAAAAGGGACATTCAGAGTTAAACTTTCCACCTGAAGCTCCTAATTCCATTGTCAGCATGGGCATTTGGCTTTCCTCTGAATTCTCAAGGATCAGAGCCCCTTTATTTGAGGAAATCAGAAGCTTTAATCCACCTTCTTGTGAAAATGAGGTAGTATCCTTTGCAGATTCTCCACGAGTAACTTGAGTCCTCTTAGGTGGGGTTTTCGTTGATAGATCATTTTCACGATCAACATGGACTTCTTCACTAGACTTTGATTCCTTTAATTGATTGCTGGCATACGCTTCTAGGACTTCCGTATTAATATCTGCTGCAAGAGAGGCAATAAACTATTATAGCATCCATGAAAAACTTCATAGAGTGCGCCAAGTAAGACCAATCTGCAGCTTTTTCTCTAACCAGAAGCAAAGATTCATGGTTCAACTCATCAAAAAAAAGAAAGCAAGTGCGACATAATCGTTGTTAATTCAACTTAGGATTTGAGAGAATAGAAACATCAAAACCTCCAGCTTAAGCAGCAAAGTTGATTGAACCATATAAAGAAGTTTTGACGAAGGAATGAGCCTTGGAGAGGAAAGAAAATATAAACTAGAATTGGTCATGGCAAGAAAATTAATCAATGCCAATAACAATGGAAGAAGTTTGTTGCACATGTGTTTAAGGCTTCAAAAGACTAGAAAGCCTATCAGGTCTTGTTTTGACTTATCAGCGAAAAAGGTTGAATTGGAATACATACCTATCTTCTCTGTTGTTGCTTCATCTAATTCATATCCTGCACCAATAAGTACTTTCCCATCTGTTGCAGGTTCTTGCCTTGGAAAAGAAAAAATCTTATCTCCACCTTCCAGAGTACTAACGTTCCCAGTAGTCCCCATAAGTCCTTCAGATGCTTGAGGTCTGTGGGCTTTTTGTGTTGATGGCGGCTGACCACTTTGATTGCCTGGACTAGACAAAGATGGCATGTCTCCAACTTCACCCCCTTGCTCATCTGTTCGACATCATTTTGTATTTTGCATTAGGAAATTCCTTTTACTTAAATGTATTCCTTCACTCTTGAAGTCTTTCAAACAAACTGTGCAAAACATAACACGCAATACAGCACTGAGAGGACAAAAGAGAGGAAGAAAAGTATTACCTTGCTCAACAGCTGATTCCAGCTTATTTGAAGCAAAGATGGAAGTAAACCAGTTCCTTTTAACACTTGATACTCGTCCATCCTGAACATTGTCTTTCCTACTTTTCTCTCCAAATGTCCGAGACAACTTAAACCCATTCCCTGAGTACTCATAGAAAAGGTTATGCATTTAGAACATCAAATCTCAACAATATAGAAATTGTGATGAATAGAGCACATAGTTTCGTCCTTACTGAAAGAGTGATATGTAGTTACCAGTTGGAATGCAAAAGCTGAAGCATGATAAGCATCTGAATATATCAGGCCGTCTGTCACGTTCATCATCATCTGCTGTTGGTATGCAAGCATCATCAACGTCATCCATCTGATGACCTTGATCAATGGATGCTAGAACTGAGCCAGCAGCTAGCTCCGCGTCCACTGTGGTTTCTGTTTTGTTCCTCTTAACCTCTTGGTCAGAAACTCATATTCTTCGTTTTCTCTTGCGAAGAATGACCCTTCTTGTGAGACAAGAATTGCAATTAGGACAGTATAAATCATGTGTGGTTTGCTTCTGCAATACTCTCTCAACATCAAATTCCTTTACTTCCAGTTCATCATCCCTTGTTACCAGTTCAACATCTGCACTTTCTATCTCCTTAGAAGACTGATAACTTGGGCTGTGTTCTTGAAGTGAAATTTGAGGAGGCTGGAGATTTGAACTAGACAAGCCATCATCCTCAAGATCCCCCTAGCGTATATTGTTTGTCATATAACATCAAATTGGTGAGATGGGATGTCCAATTTGTCATTTCCTGGCTTTTTCTCAATTTGCTTTTCTCCAGAATATGTGACACCTGAAATATCATTCAACATAAACGTCTGCTTGCAACTGCATACAACGGCGGTAAATAACAGAAATTGAAGAATATAACAGGGAAGTTAAAAGAGTAAGTCACGGCTTATGACCAACAGTATCACATCAGAAACATCCTACTTACGCAAAGGAAATAACTTTGCCTATATTTTTTTTGTAAGACGAATCTTTACAAGAACATAAACAATTAAGATTCTACTGATTTTAAATATAATATCTTATCTACTAACCTTTAGCTTCAAAATTTAAGGTTTTGACATTCATCAGCTTATGTGTGTGTCCTTTATGATCCTGAATATGGTCAACACAGACACTTCCATTCCGGTGTGTCCAAAAGCAGATTCGACATTTCCATATTCCTTCAGTCACAAAAGAAAGTAGTGATTGCAATTATTCTATCGCACAAAGATTTTTTCTCAATATTTTCCTTACTAAAATTACCTAAAGAAAACTCCCACTGCCAACTGCAAGTGTCACTCAATCTTCTCAGATCAAGTTACACCAAATATACACAATTTAGCAGAAACACATGCCTTTGCTTTGTCCATATTCACAGATAAAAGGAATTGCAGATGAAGAAAAGAAGAGGGCCCCTTTTTTAATTTTCTATCTTACATACAAGTAGTGTTGAAAAGTGGCCATGGAGTGGGGTTAAGGCACAAGAATATTGTGGCTTTGTTCAACTTAACGACACTATTTTCCACACAACAGACTCAAGTAAACAAATAAAAGAATTCATAACAAGTAATAATCTAACAAAACTCAAAGCTTGCAATAGCAAAAAAGACATTAATACCAGACTGTACCTACCTTCATATTTGTCATAGAAAACAAGATTTGTCTGATTTTTGCTGCTCATTTTTGGCTTCTGATTCATCTCCGAGAACACCTTCAAGCTCTACTTTCTTTTGTTCATTTCCAAGATTTGATTCTTCATTCTCAGCTCCATTTTCAGCCACTCTTGACTGAATCACAGGCCCATTATTAACTTCAATACCAACAACAGCAATTTCCTCTGTGCTTTTGCTTTCAAATCCACTTCTTGATTTTCTTACTTTCAGAGTCACCTCCTCCTCCTCTTCTTGCTCCACTTTTTCCTCTTCTTTATCCATCCCCACACACTCAGAAACTCACACAAATTCCTTTTAACTCACAGAAGGGACTCTCTTTCATGGGCGGAAAGGCTGTCAAGCACAAAGCTCATGCTTTTATCTGAAAATTTTTAGCCTTATCTCAAGAACCGACAGACAGTATTTTGTTCTACTCATTGGAAGCAATAGCTAGTGTATGGAACCATGTACTAAAAGATTGCTAAATTTAGGAACTGTTTTTTGGTGTGGTCTAGAATTTGATCTCTTCATGTGACATTTCATTTTTTCATGTAGCCATTTTTTTTTCTGTTGTTGTTGTAGTTGGTCCTACCATCTTCTTGAACGACCATTGACAAACAAAACAATCTTAAGAAGAAAATAATTAGGAACACATGATGTGAAAATAAAAACGAAAACAAACATGTCTCTTCATTTCCCTTTCTTGTGCTTTTTCGGGGCTCTTTAGAAAACATGAAACACACTTTAGTCGAGCCAACATTCGGTGGTCTCCACATAGGAATGTTCGGCCCACAGCTCACATGTGATTGGACTCTGCACTACTTTGATAAGCAGCTTTTCCTGTTTGTTCCATGTGCTTATATGTTTGTACCCACTTGTGATTGATTTTTTCCATGAATTGCTGTTTGCAATCTAATACAATTTTTAACGCAGTGGTATTGAAGAAATTATAACACAATAACAATGGAGGAGGGATATCAAATTGGTGGATTGGGTTGGGACAGGTTCAGTTCTTATGGATTAAGTTCAAAATGAACTCGGTTGAAATAGATTGTATTACAAATAAATTAGGCTGAGTTTGGACGATTCAATACAAAAAAAATAATAATAATTTGTTGCTAATTAAATTACTGCAGTATTTTGTTAAACTACGATTTTTTATTTTTATTTAACGTATTTAATTAATTATTATTAATAAAAAGAAGATAATGAATAAATTAAAAATCGTAATGACTTAAAACTCTTTAGTTGCAATTACAAAATGTGAATGCAACATTCGTTTGGTATGATTTATGCATTAAAACTTCAAAATAATTCTAATTCTATGTTTTTTTGATCAGTTTGTAGTAGATTACTTTTTTGAAAATATGCTAATCATGATATTTACAGTTCGAATTCTATTAGAAATGTGAATTATATATATATCTATATCTATCTATATATATATTAGGTGATTTGTCAATAATCGATTATTAGTAGTTGTTAATATGCCATTATTAATTACTAATTAAATATCAATAATTGGTATATTACTGATATAATCTTATAATGATACAACACAAAGGCCCGCAACTAATAAAAAAAAAAATAATGATAAAAATTTATGCCTCTATAATATGGAAAGAGGATGTTTAGCTACAATTGAAAAGTTTATGATTTAAATTTAAATTATGATAATCTTGACTTTCTTTTGTTATAAGTAAAAACGAATACTTATTGATTATTTAGTATTATGGTAATTTTCATTTACTCCATTGTAATCTAACCCTTATTTCAATTAAATTTCATAAATGAAGAAAAGGTAATCTTAAATACAAATTTTGAAAATTTCATAATAAATGTTCACCTCTATTTCCTTAAGGTGATCTTATTTTCAAACAAGAAAAAAATGTGATCTCACTAATATTTGTATCTATACTGTAGATTGCAGATGTAATTGAAGTGATGCTAACTCAAATTATATATAAAAATTATAGTTATTTAGAGAAATTCTTCTTGATAATTTAATAATTTAGTAAGAGTACATGTTAATTTTAGGTGAAATTAGTTTAAACCATTTACAACCTGTTTTGGATCCATGTTCCCTATTTCACAAACATTTGAATTTATAATCCAATTGAATACACTTGTTCCCAACCCATACTAAAACTATTAGAACCCAACTCAATCCATACACACTCATATAGTCATTATTTTGAACCTAAGCCAACCCAAAACTAAATAGGTTGGGCTAAAACCATAATTCTAAATCTCATTTGCCACACCTACAAAGGAGAATGCCCAGTTGAGACTGATAGCATATGTCATAATTGTGTTAACTAGGTCTTCTAATGATCTAATTATCCTTGCAAACTCTTGTCCATCCAGAAAACTTGAGACAAAGTTATCATGCTATATCCTACTCTGCACAATTAGCAGTCAAAATACGGACATTCGAAAGTTATAAAACCTTGATGAGTCCATAGAATAACTTTCTTTTTTACTTATTATTTATCATGAACGAGAAAACCATAATACAGAATATGTTTGATATTTTTTCTTTTAACGTTCCATAACTCTTCCTCAACAAGACTTGTACAACAGACAATTCATTGCAACTATGATCCATTATATGCAGAATATCAGAGAAGAAACTGATAGAAACAGTAAATTTTTCTTTTTTTAATTTTTGACTGTTAAATTACACAATACAGGATATGGCAGCTAAACAGACAGTGAGGCTTATTCAGAAGCTTCTGAATGAGCAACAACATTAAAATTTGTAAAAAAATAAAAATAAAAAAGTATACTAATAAATAATAATAATAATAAAAACAGTAACATAATCTATTATCCCTAGGCTGTTTTCTATGCCATCAGCAGATAGCAGACTTAAAGCAAAGGGGGGGAATTGAATTTTGAAATATGCATTTTCTTAACACACACACCCCCCCAAGGAGAGCAGAAAAAGACTGTACTTTCAGTTTGAGAGTTGATGTTAACCAAGTTGAGCAGGGACATCCTCTGTTTTGATGCTTTCACTCAGATTTTATGATGTTGAAGAAAAGAACTACTTGGTAGGCAGGATATAAACTGAGAAAATATAAACTTGGGGCAGCAACAGTGACTTCTCTGAAGTAGCTCAACTAAAGAATATAAGACAGAGGATGAAAGAGTTGTCAAGCTGAAACCATTACAAAAGCCAAGGACATGCGTAATACAGTGAACAATTTGCCAAGAGCATATGGGAGATTGGTTGGGGAAAGGGATGCCATTTTCCGATGACAAAAGCTAAGAATAGCCATGCAAGACTTTCCATGTGAGGTTCCCACAGTTCTCATCTTACTCAACTCAGATGCCATAGTTTCAAGACCATCAAGGCTCCAGAGTGTCTAAAAGAACTGATATGCCTACATGAAGCAATTAAATGGAAGTAAACGTGAGTCTTCTTTATTTTATCGATCTTGAAGCCTCCATGCTATCTTAGTTGTAATAATTAACGAGTTTGTACTCATAACAGTGAAAGTGATATAGTTCAGAAAATTAGTATGGAATTCAAGATAAGCATCAAAATTAAATATTACAGTCTAAAATTCATGACGGATGCTGTGTAGGGTCTTCAGCTCCTCCAACTCTTCCCCATGTGCAATTCCAGGATCAATGAAGCACAACTGAAACAGAAACCAAAAGTTACCAGCTTATTCAAAATTACAATGAGACACATGATATTGAGCAAAACAAGCTACAACCTGGTACTGTGGCTTCTTCAGTGTGTGGGCACCTCTCTTTATTAATCTTTGCCATCCAACATTTGCTCTGAGAGATTTTTCCAGAGCTTTTGTTTTCTGGAAACAGATGATTTGGATAATCAAAATGCTGGCTGTAGAAATGAGTCACAATTTACATAAAGTGATCTGGAAATATTCGGAATGGAATATTCTTACGTCAGCAGGATCAAAAATTAATAAGTTGTACTGCTGCATCCCATTCCTCTGATGCTTAACTTGAATGCCAACAATCGTTCTTGAGTGGCCATCATGTTGAAAGTACAATGGCCTGCTCAGGAAACATCAGAGTAGGTTACGATTGAGTTATGCTTAAAGAGACAGTTGATTAGAACACATAAAGAACTTTTAACTGCAAAGAAAATACACCACTATAAGAAGTTTTGTGCAGTTTTGTGCCAACATCTAGAATTCACTCACGCTTTCTCACTAAGAATAACACGTCGATTGCCTGATATGCTGGCATTGTTGCCAGAAAAGTAATTCCACACCCACTCAGTGAGAACCCGATGGCCCTTGATCTTCTCAAATGAAACACTAGGATGTTTATAGCTTTCATTCCCGGAGGCAACTGTGAGTGACAAGTCTAGTTTCCCCTCTGAAAGAAATATGTCCATTGGTCCAAAAACCTGCTTATTTTTCCTCTTGTCAAAGCCTAAATGAGGAACTGAAGATGCTATCTTGAAATCTTTACTGGAAAAATCCACTATCCTGGCACGCAGTCCAAAAGAGCGGAAAATTGCAGCACATTCCGTGGTTCCAATCCAATTTCTCTTGCCATAAATTTTCTGATCAAAATCAGCTGAGCCATGAGTATCGAAACCTTTTTCCCAAGCAAGCTCAAGCCATTTTTGAAGCGATCCAATATTAGGTACAAACCCAGAACCACCGTATAGGACCTCTCTCGCTTCTTGTCGATGGATAAGCAAGTGAGAGCTAAGCATTTGGATATTACGCCACCCACATCCCCAACCAACATCCCATGATTCAATGCTCTGAAAATGATCAACATGCCCAGACAATATACTTATGGAGTTTTCCAATTCTAATTCCAAACATTTTCTCAACATAGTCATCAAACTGCCTTCAACCTTGTAGAATGTCTCCTTTTTCTGCGAGCAGACTAAGGAAGCATATTTTTCATCATCATTCTTCCCTCCACATGCAGTTACCTTGGCATCACGCCCGGAAGAACTGCTCTGAGGGTTATCCCAAGAAATAGGCCGACATTCCAAGGATTCTTCAGCCTGGACATAAAACAAATTTGTCATCTTATCCATACCGTAGATACCAATAACTGAAGCGTGCGCACAAGCAAGAACGTTTAGGTAAAGTGCCGAAATATTTAACCTCAAGTATACATACAATCTGTAAAATTTTAAGTTCCTTGCTCCAATTTATTGGGTCACCGTTGTCCTTACTTTTAAATTCCCAACTAAAGCTTACAAATTATAAGTACAGAAGATTCATATTTAAGTATGATCCTTGTTTCACTCCTCCATGTGTTGAATTCCCGCATAAAAATTGTAAAAAAAATGAAAAATAGAACGAATATGCATTCCCTTACGCCTGCGTGACACTTCAAACTGCTGCAGAGGTTAAATAAAATCGTAACAATGTGATAAATGACTATTGCTCTCAATCGCAAAGCAACTGATTTCACATTAATCCGCCAAATAGAAAACTCAAAATAATCTATTTAAACAAATTCATATCCCAAAAAAAAAAAAATTACACAAGGAACAAAGGGAACACAAAAATTACTTGTACTACGTACAGTTCGAGGTGGGCTAGGCGGAATAAGAGAGATACGCTTCGCAAATTCGAAATCCTTGGCGTGATCTTCATCGGCGAAATGCTCATTCGCATGACTGCGGAATTAAACTCGAAAATGAACAAACGTATACAATATGAAAGGAAAAACAAAACATTAACGTAAACAGATACATATTCAAAGAAGGAGAATAAAGAGCATACATCTCGAGTTCGGGAGATGGAATGCTCAGATTACAAATAGGGCAAGTTGAAAACTCCATTACAGAGCTCAGAATTTGAGCTTTAATTGGGTTTCCAGAGTTTTGAAAATGGAAAAAGGAAGGAAAGCGCGAAAGAATGCGTTTAAGCGCAGAAAAATGGGGTCTTTATAGGATGGAAAATGCCCCAAATCTCTTTTTTAAAGATAGATTATCTAATTGTTACTTCAATGCAATATATTTTGGCAATCAATAAATTTACTAAATTTAATTGAGCATCGCGTGAAATAAATCTATAAATTAATAATATTTTGGATTATTTTATTTGCACAAATATTTTCTCTAAATTTTTATTTAAACCAAATGGTAAAGTATTTTCTTTAATAAATTTTAAAATTAGAACACAATTTTAATACTAACTATAAAATCAATAAAATACTCCGACAAAGAGAAAGTTGTATTACTTATTATAACATTGTTTATCCATTGCACAACGTATATATAACTATTCATTTATCATAAATAAATTTTTCCATGTTTGTTTAACTGTTTGATTACTTACCGCGGCCTCACAAATTGTTATAGATTTATATGAACAATGGTTATTCATTTGTAATACTAACAGATTTTTATGTATGTGTACACGCGACAATATTTATGCATGTCGGCATATCTCTGCATTTATATATGCATCAAACAACATATTCTCCATTAAAATATATATTTAATTAGATTGCAAATCGTTCAATAATAATAGCATTCAAATAATGAAATATGATGCAAATCGATAAGAACGAAAACCTTACCCATAGGCCACAACTACATTATTAACGCTTCAAAAGGCTTAGATTCTAAAGGCACCATTAAAAACTAAAAATTAAAATACCAATAAATGAAATCCTAACATTATCATACCTAATATAAAAGTCATAACTCAATTAAATACACAGCATGCATAAGCCGAGGGAAATTTATCAAAAAAAGACCAAAATCCCATGCTAACTAGTTCTGTCTTCTTCTACATCATGCTGCTAAGACATAAAAACAAAATGTCCTCAAAACTATCAACAACTATTAATCCTTAAAGATAACTTATATGTGAAAAAGGATTTTCTCCGCCATGTCTTTAGGCATCAGTTTTTAGTTCTCTCCATGCGGACCAATAGGAGCTGCAGTCTTTGAAAGTAGTACATCTTTCATTTCTCGGTAAGCCTTAAGTTCTTGGAGTGCATCTGATGTCTTTTGAACCTTAAACAATTCCGAAGCAGCTCCAGCTTCTCGTTCTCCTTCTAGTTTGGTCTTGGAGCGCCGGGAGGTATAACAACTAGGATCTTGGTGTAGGGGAGGAGCTGTTGTTAGCATGTGAATGACGGCTCCAAGGGCCACGTCTTGGGATTTCTTGGTTGCTGAGGAAGTTTGCAAGAAATCATCTGAAGCATTTGTGCTATCAAGATTCTGGCTGCATAGCAATTAGAAAACCAAATAACAAAAGTGAGTGATACTCAAGAATGGAAGCGATATACATATATGACATGATTCTAGACGCCTGTAAGTGTATGTGCTTAGTACGAATAAATTCAGTTCCATAGCTATACTCAGATTTCATGAGAGCCGAAGTGTAAGTTTAAATAGGGGTGGCAATTTTCGACACAACACGAACCAACACGCTATTATTGGGTTTGGGTTGGGAGTTATTGGGTTGGGTTGATATTAGGTCGACCCTATAAGCAACACGAAAATTATGGATTGGTTTGAATTGGGTTTCGGGTTACACGATAATAACCCTATGTTTTTTGTATTTTCAAGTAATGATTTGTTATTTTTTAACAATTTAACTCTATATTAATTTATAAGAATTAATGATAATTATTTGTTATGTAAATCTTGACTACTTGATAATATTAGGATAATTATTAATCATTGAATGGGACAAATAATACTTCTTTGCCAGAATTCGACTTTTATTGTTGTTAAAATTAAGTTGTGTAAAACTTTTGGTTTAATATGAAAATTTGTATATTATTAATATTGTAGAGAAAATTAAATAAAGTCTAATTATCAAATTATTCTATGGTACAAAAATTGAGCTACTAGAATATAATGTTGACTTTTTTTAACTTTTTGTCATAAATTGACTTTACTCAAAATCTTGGTATAAATTGATAATTTTATTAAGATTCTAGTTGGACATAAAATGTGTAAATTTTTTAAACGAATTATTAATGAAAAATAATCATATGCTGAAACGGGTTGGGTTTGGGTTCAACACGAAAATTTTTAGGTTGGATTTGGGTTGAAGCTTATTGGGTTGAATTCTTATTGGTTTGAGCAAAATTTTATAATATCCCCACCTTAACCCAACACGACACGATTGCCACCCCTAAGTCTAAAAAAGATAGGCAAAACAAAATCAAAATTACAGCCGTAGCAGCTATTATTCCACAGAGAAAATCTTAAAGTGCTAGAGGCTTTCCAGTTTCCATGTTATGAATAATCAAGAAAGGATGGACTAAAAATATCTTGTTTTGATGATCCAAGAGATTATATGGTATAGATGACAATTGAGATTCATAATTATCTTACTGTGAAGAAACTTAAAAGCTGGTTTGGGCTAAGCTTTATAATAAAAATCATGACATTTATAAAAGTTGAAAAGGCATTTGACTTCCTTTCGCTCAAATTCAAGCATGCTGTTGAAAGTAATGCTGCAGGTATAAGAGATATTAAGCTATACAACAAATGCCACAAATTCCCCACACACATGGTTATCTGGGATCTGAGTTTCAAGAACATCTTAGCATGTAGTGAAGTGAGCAGAATTACCGGGCTTGGCTATCACAAGGATCAGCATCATCCACAATAAATGGAGCGGAGAAATCACAGTCGCCAAAGTCATATCGGAAAGTTAATCTCCTGGAGCTCCTTGAGAATCCAACATGTGGAGAACCACTAGAAGATGGCCGTCCAGAATCCACCTAGGAGATATAGGCAAATATAAATCAGCAGAGCAGTTAAGGAGCATTCCAATAAATAACTAGAATTCGTAGCCACAAGTAGCAACTCTGAGAAAAACATACCTCCTGACCATCATCAGAACTTAATCCTCCAGCTCTGAGAGAATCTAGATTCCTCATTGGCCTAATTGTGGATGGAGATTCGCCGGATGAAGGATCGTGCTTTGTGTTTCTATGAGATAGAGGTGGAGGAGAAAGCCTATGTAGATCAAACGAATCACAAGAAAGGTATCTAGCACTTCTGCCCATCATTGGTGGTGGATTTCGCAAGGGAGCAGTTTCTGAATACAGACGACTTTGCAGAGGATTTCCACCAGAAGGGTCCGTAGGGGGAGATTGTGGAGGAGATGACGATAATGAAGGAGAGATTAAGTCTTCAGATTTTGCTTTTCGATAATCTGAGGAGCTTTTGTTTTGATTACTCTGGCCACATATCTCCTTGTGTGAAGATGAATAATCATATGGTGGCCGGTTTAAAGGTGGTGAGTCAAGAAATGGTTGGTTCTGTTGTGAAGAAAATGGCAACGAAGAAGCTGATTGTCTACCTCTTGCCGGGAAGGATGTATTGGCGACACCCTTCTCAGATGATGTAGAGGGAAATGACCTCCTAAGCTCAGTAAGTGGGCTACCTATATAATCAGTAATGATCTCCGGGGGACATAACACAAAAGCATCAAGATTGAAATCAGAGAGGTCTTCACGATAAATCACAGACACAGAAAGGCGCCCTTGCAGGGCCTCAACAGGAAAGAACTTGTATCCCTTCATCATCTTCTCTGCTTTTGAAAATGGAGCACCAAAAGAGCACACTTTATAATTGATATCAAAATCAAAATTCTGGTTCAAGGAACTTAGTTTACGAAAAGCCTTATACGCTGGAAGGAGCCTCAACACTGAATAAACTGAACGCAAAAGTATGATCAATTTCTTGTATGTCTTCTTATAAGAGACATCACCAATTTTAGGGCCCATTGAACTTTGATGCTCATACTTAACAATCCACCTCTCTACAACTATCTCATTAAGCATCTTCGATGCCAATGTAGCTCGTGAAACATCCTCTGGCAAAGAGTTACTAGATTTTTTAACAAGTGTAACATCAATAACCATAGGTTCCATCAAACTTCTATTCCAAAAACTCAAATTGTCCATGGCTCCACAATGGTCTCCTAATATTAAGTTAAACCATTTGTCACTCTTTTTTACTTCCCCACTCCAACTACGCGACCGGTGGGCAGGAACCCTTGAATCCAATATAATGTGCAAGCTTTTTAAGAGGAATTGGTTAAGTATTTTCTCAAACCTTCGATGTTCTTTTTGAGGATAACTATGCAAATCCATTTCTCTATCATCAGCACCACATTGGCATCATATACCATACAACGCAACCATGTATCCAATTCTTTCAAAATCAGTAAATCAATCAGAGAATTATGTCCCAAAGTAAATCAATCACAGTTTTCTCTCCTTTTTGGTCTTTATGTCTTCCAAACACCATAAAAGTACTTGTTCTGCCAAAAACAAGGCTCCTAACAGATATATGCCTCTATATACCTGTATATACAACTGAAAATTAGAGCCCAGAACAAAGTGCGTAAAGCAAGAATTGAACTAAAAAAATAATCTTTTGCTGGGATAATTAATAAGAAAAGTGCAATTAAACTGCTCTAGATATGCATGCATGAGTCATGCAGCAAAAAAGACGGTAACATGAACAATCCACTGACAAAAACAAAATCTATACTAGATTCAAGAATTTAAAAAAAAAATGCACAGGAAGAAATTAACATAAAAGAAATATAAATAGACCTTCGAAAACAACAAAACAGACCAAGAATCTTGTTTGAAGAGAACCCATCTCCATTAAAATCACGATTCTGATTAAGCAGGAAAAAGGAAAAAAGTAATAACCAAAATGACAGTGTTTCTGAAGTTGTGAACTCAAAAACGATCGGTTCAAATCCAGATAGAAACAACGTGCTTGAGAGAATAGAGTTTTTGAAAAGATGGAGTCATGAAATCAAAAGGGCAGAGAGAAATTTGAGAGAGAAAAGAGTGGGAGAGAGAGATTGCGTGGACTCCTAGTAGTGGCTGTTTTCATGGTCTATATTCAAATTAAGCAGCTTTTCTACTCTTGCAAAAAAAGCAAAAACAAAACCCGCTTTCCTACTTTATTGTTAAAATTTATAAAATTGACACACTTATGATTTTCTATTAAATGATGTCCTTGTTATTTTTTCTTTATATAGTGTTACAAAAAATACCAAACGTTAATTATCGTAAAATGTTTTGCAAAATAGAATAAATAACATAATCAAGTTTCGTTTTTGGATGACAAAATAGAATTTATCATGATATGTATATATGTGTGTATAAAATTATATTTTTTCTATGAATATATTAAACACTTTGAAAGAGTCATCCATTTTACTTAACTGAGTTTAGTAATAGAAGATTCTTATGCATCCAAACTCCTAAGTGCATGTGTAAAAAATATAAAAAATAAAAGATTACTTAAGTAACATTGTCCTTACATTTTATATATCCAAGGTTTAGAATTGAAATTTGAAAGACTTAAGGTGCATGTGAATGTGAAAAAAATTTAAAAGAATTATAGGCTATGTTTAATTGCATTCTCCTAGAACAATTTTATTTTCGGAGAATGTAACCAAACATGTATTTTTCTTTTCTCCCAAAATGAATTTTAAAATGTCTAGATTGTCCTTGTAATTTAACTAGAAAATGACCAAAAATTTCATATTATTTACATCACAATCATTACCAATCACATATATATATATATATATTTACATATCATAATATTTTATTACTATATAATAAAAAAATATTATTAAAATATATTTACACCTTCAAAACCCAACAAAAAGGCTTGATTTGATTACTACAGTAGAATTTATCTTCTTCCAAAATATAAACAAACATATAAAATTTTTCCAAAATAATTTTTTTACTATTCTTAAATCATAAACAAACATACATCACATTCCTCATTACAAATTTCATATTCCCCAATCTCATTCCCAAAATTCATTCTCTCAAAACATATAATTCAAAACACATAATTTATAAATAAACATTACCAAATTTTTTTTTAATTTTCATTTTTTGTCATGTAGGCCTAATGTTGATGCTTTGTCATCAATTGGGCTTAAGCTTTATGAAACATTTAGCCCAAAAGCTAGAGGATTACAAACCCCCACACCCCCCCGGCCCCCACCCAAAAAAAAAAGTTAGAAAATAGAATATTGGACCAATTTATGGATTATAGAGGATCTAAAGTATGACAAAATTATGGTTTTCGGCCCAAATATTTGATGTCGGCCCATATTGCATAATCAAGGTTATATTCGGGTGTGGAAGGTTCTTCAATAAGCAAATGCTTTACACTATTATTATACAGAAATTGAAAAGGACATCCATGGAATCTCCTACAGAATATTCTTTTACACAAATACCATCAATTATTATATTATATTAGATAGAAGAGTAAAAGAAGATAACTTCTTCCCCTTATTTAAAACACAATTTCTTTAATAGTTTCTGATGCGACTGAAAGTCGCTTATAGTGAAAAGAGTAGTGTTTGGGATGAATTTGATCAATAAGGTCAAGTATTCAAAGGTGTATTTCTCTCGAGGTCTGAGATTTACAACCACAACACACGTTAGACTAGCCGAAGTGCCTCAAGTCAAGGCACTCCGACAATCAAGTTAGTTTTGATCGAGATATAATAATCGAACAGAATACTGAGAGTATAGAAGGTTTATGATGTATTTGGCATTACCTTGAGCGCGATTGGGTATGAAGTATTTATAGCCTTCTCCAGGCGTGATTTGACCATGGTGCCCTTATCAGGTATACTGACTTTTATCTTTGCTAGGGGATTGATGGTCATTCATGTCTAGATCACAGTACTGTTTCAAGTGGCTGAATCTCTTGTTTTCCAGGGTGAATAGTACCTTTGGAGGCGCTTTCCTGCTAAAGGTGGTGGCAGGGTTGGCAAAGTTGGTGACAGGGTTGGTGGCAGCAACTATACCGGTTGTCACGCATCATTAATGCGGAGGTATGCTGCCTGTCAGACTAATAAATGCAATGGAGATTCAAACTAATACTGGAGTGGGTCTTGAGGTCGATGCATGTTGACTAGACCTGACTATTAGAACATCCAGAGTGGTCCTGAGGTCAATGCAGGTCGACCATGGATCTTGGCAAGTATAGTTGATACAGGTTCATCAAATGATCATTGATAGGCGATCTAGCCCAAACTTGATGTTGGGCCTCCTAGGCTATCCCATTTAATGTTGGGCCTATGGGTTATCCCATATCATGAGTCCCCCCAACTCGCGATCCTGATCGAGCTTGTCGACAAGAAGGAGTAGGGAGTTTGCATTCAGTTACAACGATTACCATATTCGACTAGGGTTTTTAAGTCCTCAACCTGAGTTTTTGAACTGCCGACTAGGGTTTAAGGCAATTTTTCTTCATTTAATGATCCTATTAGTGCACAGAATACGAAGCGTACTGGGGCAGGTTGTCATCATAATAGTTACTCGGATTCCCACGCATGAACGCCTATAAATAATAGGATAACTGACTTCATTTATACTTTTGCTGCCAATACATCTGGTCGAATTGTTGCTTTTGAAGCTCTTCAAGCTTTCATGCGCTTTGCCTTTTCGAGATTTCCATTGTAAGTGCATATGCCGTTCTTGTTCTTTTCTACCTTTTCATTTGTAGAAATATGTCTTCCAGTTCAAATAGTGATAACACTAGGTTAGAGAGTGTGGCCCATGAGAGAGAGACTAGGGCAGAGAGTATATTTAAAACATCTTGTGAGAGTGAATCGAGTTCATCCACGAGCAATAGCTCTAGCTAGAGCAATTCCAATAGCTCGAGCGATGTTAAGGTTGTTTCAGAGGGGGATGTTGGCCCTAGTGATGTGCTTGTAACTCGAGGCCAATTGTTTACCCCCGACCACTACACCGAAATAGCCTCTAAGATAACTCTTGCTAACTTGATCTGTATTAGGGCAGCGTACCACATCCTTGAAGAATATGAGCTGATAGCGCCAGGGACTCGGGGTAAGATGCATCGACCTCCCCAAGGGTATATAACTGTGTTCGAGGAGGGGTTAAAATACAGCTTTAAGTTTTCGCTCGCCCAACCAATAGTCAACCTCTTACTAGGTCTAGAAGTTTGCATCACCCAACTACTCCCAAATTATTTTGCCACAGTATACAATTTCGTTATGCTAATGTACTTGTACCACCAGCCTGTGTCTTTTGCCAATGTTTTAAATTTATTCCACCTATCTATGTCCCGAACGTCGGGTAGCACTGAAGAGTCTGATTTTTATTACTTGACTGTTCGACCCCGATGGAAGTTTTTGGTGTTCCCTATCTCTTCTTATAGGCAAGAGTGAAAAAAATATTCCTTTTATGTTCGGGGGCTAGGGGTTCTTGCCATTCCAAAGGGTTGGTGGAGAGGGCTTATAGAGATGCCCGAAAACCAAACACTTAGTTAGTCCAACACTTTCATCCAGGATTTGGTCAGATTTGGGCAAATGGAGGTTCAGTTCTGACTGAAGAAAGGAGTTTGGTTTTGGCTGACATATCACCTACCCAACTCAACTTGCTTGCAGGCGATCGACTAGGTAAAGACTTTTCGTCGACTATTTTGATTGACCACTGATCGTTTTGCTCGATTCTGATGTTTGCTTAATTTGTTTGCCCATGCAGATCGCGAAGAAGTAATGTCTCGCAGTAGCAATGAATCCCAAGTCCAAGCACTGAAGGTCGAGGAACTCTATCGAGCTGCTACAGCTCGACGAGAAGGTGCTCTCACTGCACAGGCAGGTTCAACAAGGTTGACATCTGCACTGCCCCCACCACAAGCAAACTCCTGAAATTTAATTTGCTCACTAGGAAAAGCCCGTAAGCAGCAGGCCTATAGATCGGAGCAAAAGGCAAATGGTCAAATAGGGAGGTTCGGCACCAAAAAAGGCTACAGGGGGCAAGGGAAAACAAAAGGCTGTGACAGGTTACAACCTGTTTAGTAAATTGGGTGACGGTGCGTTGTTTTAGCTTCCTCAGCTGTCCCCTCCCTGATTCACCGCCAACCTAAACAAGGAGAAAACAGACTCAACCTCCATCATCCAAGGAGGGGCGATGCGTACTGAGGCTCTGAAGTGGATGACATTAGGGCTATTTATGGCTGACCAACGAAAGCTGATGAGCCTCAATCAGCTCGAGACAATAAAGGCGATGTCCTACTACTACAATAAAGGCGATGTCCTACTACTACAATACAGCTGAGCTACAACATGTACTAGTGATCTGAGATGGCACTAGCTACCAAGGAAAAGTTAGAGACAAGAGGGGAGATGGAAATGCTTAAAGTACAGCTCAAGTCCTCCCAACTCCAGGTCAAGTAATTGAACAAAAAAACAGCCAACCTCCAAGAGTAGCTCGACTTAAAGGATCAACAGTTGGTCCAGGCCGTTGAGGATTGAAGTCGAATGGACACCATCATAAAGAAGGCTCAGCTGGACCTGTAGGTGAGCTTCAGCTTTGGTCGGACTTGAGGTCATGCGGAGGTGACCAGTCAAGCTAAAGAGGTCTTTCTTCGGCATCTGCCCATGGTGCAGTGCGAGACTGTTGAACAGTTTGTTGTGAGCATAGCCTTTCAGGACGCAAGCGCAGTTACATCACTTAACGATGCACGTAAAGCGTTCCATAGGGCCATCAAGCAGCTCGAGCATATGAACTATACTTTTCGAGCTGAGGATAGGAGCATAATGAGCCTCGCGCTAAATGAGAGATTGGAGCCTTATCCTAAGCCAGATGAGGGTGGCATTGAGCAGGTCTCAAAGGGCGAACCTACTGTTGCTGCACCTGATGTGATGCTGACTAAGGCATAAAAGAAGAATGCCGAGGTTAATGCTAAGCTAGAGCAAATATTCGCTGAATTTGCATTCACTGAAGACCTCGTAGCCCAAATGAAGGAGAAAGAGGTTGACCTAATGTAATACGTGTTGTGGTTGACTAACCTTATAGAAGACATCGCGGGACCTTCTAAACCTCCACAAGTAATCTCTCTGCTCACCTGTGAGGCACCAGAACCAGACTCAAAATGGGCTAAAGGTGACCAAGAAAAGCAGAGCCAAAACTGAACCAGCCTTTGTCTCTCTTTTTTTTTTTTT
>JACGDI010003514.1:366004-400004 GCA_014898725.1 Jacaranda copaia | reverse complement strand
AGCTGTTTAGGTGGCAGCAAGAAGCTGCTTAGTCATTGATGATGGGGTCGACTAGAGATTTGGACGGCTAGGAGCTGTTTAGGTGGCAGCAAGGGACTGCATAGTCATCAACGATGGGGTCGACTAAAATTATTAAAGATAACAATCAAGCCAATATAATTAGAATTTTATTCAAGTCAAAGGGCTACAAAGATAAGTACTATACATTTTCAAATATAAAACTTCCTAAAATTGATAGCGTCCACAGGCAGGGGAGTTTCTCTCCTTGCATGTTGGCTAGCCTATAGGCATTGTGTTTTGCTACTTTGATAATGGAGTATGGCCCTTTCTATTTTGGTTCGAGCTTGCCCACATTCTTGGAGACCTCTACCTTTTTGACGAGGAGATCTCCAACATTGCGCTCTCTGATCCTTCTATTATAATTCTAGGCCATTTTTGACCTGTAGTGTTTTATAGTGTTATAAGCCTTCAGTTGATGCTCATCGATAGTTTTGAGATCAAGCTTCCTCTCCGACGTGTTTCTTAATGGGTGAAAATAGATGATGCAAGCAGTATATTGGATCAATTTTGAAGGAATGATCATTTTCGACCTATAAACTAGGCTGGGGTATGATCGGTAGCTATTCGGGGAGTTGTCCTATAAGCCCATAGCACATCGGGCAGGTTATCTGCCTAATTTGCACTGGTGTCCTGAATTCTGGCCTTCAATTGATCGAGAATAGTTTGGTTTGTTACCTCGGTCTACCTGTTCGACTGAGGGTTGCCTACCGAGGTGAAATGTTGTGCTATCCCTAAGGCATAGCACCAACCTCTCGTGCTCTTACTCTGAAATTGAGTGCCGTTATCTGAAATAAAAATTTTGGCAGGCTAAAATAGCAAATGATATTTTTCCATATAAAACTTTTTATGGCCGCATCTGTTATCTTTGGGATAGCCTCGGCTTCAACCCACTTGATAAAATATTCAATCGCTACAATTATGAACTTTCACTACTCTATTGATTTTAGCAAAGAGCCTACTATATTGATTCCCCACTGATCAAATGGCCAGAAAATTTGGACATTAACCATTGGCGCGATCGGCTGGTGTGGCAGATTGGAATGGACTTAGCATGATGTACATTTGCGTGCGAAATCCATGGAGTCTTTCAACAATATTGGTTAAAAATACCCATACCTGATTATTTTGTGGGCAAGGGACCTCCCTCCAGAATGGTTGCCGCACATGCCTGCATGAACATCCTATAGTACTTCCAATGCCTGATCCTGATCCAGGCATCTCAAAGGGGGTTTGATGAAGGATCTCTTATATAACTGACCGTGCTCATTGAGGGTGAATTTGGAGGCTTGACCTTGAAGGTACCAAGTTTCATTCCTGTCATCGAGGACAGTACCTTGGCTGAGATATAACTTTATTGGGGTCTGCCAAGAAACTGTTGTCTCCTCAATGGTTGTTACCAGGTTCTCATCAGAGAATGCAATTGACGGCCTATCTGAGACCAAAAATGTGATTTTCTTGTCTCTTGTTTCTTGGATGGAACTGGCAAACTTGGAAAGATCATCTGCCCATTCATTCTCAGATCGGGGGACCTGGCTAAGAGTAAATCTTTTGAATGATTGCTACAACTTCTTTACCTCGGCCAGGTAATAGGTCATCAATTGTTCTTTGGCTTCAAAATTTCCCTCGACCTGCTCTGCTACTAATTGGGAGTCCATAATCGCAATCAAGTATTCAACCCCTCGCTCAAGCGTCATTCTCATTCCTGCCAGTAGGGCCTTGTACTCAGCCTCGTTATTTGTGACTATATAATCCAATTTGATTGCAAAATTGTATTCCTCAGCATTTGGAGAATGAAACGTGACCCCTATTCCACCTCCAGATGTGGTCGATGACCCATCGACGTGCAAGGTCCAAACAAGAGGGGCTGGGATACTCTTCTCAGGCAAGTCGACTCACTCTACAATAAAGTCGGCAAGAACCTGCACTTTAATGGCCATTCAAGGTTAAAAACTAATATCGAACTCTCCCAGCTCGATTGCCCACTTGGTCAACTTGCCTGATGTATTGAGTTTTGCAAACACCTACTTAAATGGTTGGTTGGTTAGCACTATGATAGAATGAGACTGAAAGTACGGTCTCAGTTTTCAAGCAGCGGTCACTAATGCTAACATAAATTTCTCAATTTCCAAATAATTATGTTTTGGCCTTTGGAGTGATTTATTGCAATAGTAGACTGATAGATGATTGCCATCTCAGGTCGATACTAGTACTAAACTAATCAATACTTTTAAAATTGCCAAATCTATCTGAAGTACATCTCCCAGCTCAGGTTTTGCCAACATCGAGGGTGAGGCCAAATACTGCTTCAACTCGATCAGCGTCTGATCACACTATTCTGTCTATTGAAAAAGGGAAGGCTTTTATTGGCCAATCTCACGATGAACTTTCCTAAAGCCACGATTCTCCCCACCAACCTCTAAATATCTCAAACTATTCTCAGAGGAGTGACATCTAAAACTGCTTGAATTTTTTATGGATTCATCTCAATGCCTCTTTGGCTGGCCATATAGCCCAAAAATTTTCCTCCTCAAACCCCGAACATACATTTGTTTGGGTTCACTTCAATCTAAACACCATTAGAATCCCAAAAGTATGACTAAGATCGAGCAAGTGGTCTTAGGCTTTTTCCATCTTGACTATTATGTCATCAACGTAAATTTTCATTGATTTTCCAATCTCGTCTTTGAACATGAAGTTGACTAACTGTTGATAAGTTTCCCCGATATTTTTCAATTCAAACGGCATGATAAGGAAGCAATACAGCCCATTAAGAACAACAAAAGATGTTTTATCCCTATCCTTGGGTGCCATAAAGATCTGATGATAGTCTTAAAATGCATCCATCATACTTAATAATTCATACCCAACAGTTGAATCGACTAGTAAATCTATTCGAGGTAGGGGGTAAGGATCCTTAAGGCATGCTTTATTTAAATCAGTAAAATTATTACACATTGGCCACTGTTCCTCAATTTTTGGGACTAGGACAACATTACAAAACCAAAAGGGATATTGAATTTCTATAATATATCCTACATCTAAGAGTTTTCTAACCTCCTCCTCGATATTTGCATCCTCTCAACGTTGAACGTCCTTGTCTTTTGTCTGACCGGCTTGTACAAGGGGTCAGTGTTGAGGTGATGCACAATGATATTGGGGTTGATCCC
This sequence comes from Jacaranda copaia, assembly GCA_014898725.1. Lineage (NCBI taxonomy): Eukaryota > Viridiplantae > Streptophyta > Magnoliopsida > Lamiales > Bignoniaceae > Jacaranda > Jacaranda copaia. Next base: position 396,777 of record JACGDI010003514.1, on the reverse strand, counting down.
TTGGAGGTCGGATGCCTTCTAAGCAAAAATGTTGATGTTTTTCCTCAGGAAATCGACCATGAGATACTCTAAGTGGGGACCCAAGTCTATTCCAATGTGGGTCATCTTTTTGGAGTTACCCTATTCGATTTTAATGGTCTTAAACTCTTTGATGGGCTTCACTCTAGTGTCTTTCAGCTTTCGCTTCTTGCTGACTTGGGACTCTTCGGGTTTTGCTACAGAGGTGTCCCCTGAAGTCTTCAGCTGCGGTCGAGTTTTCTACTAGGTTAACTAGACCAAGATGTTGTAACATCTCCATGCCTTCTTCACGTTGCACAAAAGCTCGTCCGTGCTTGCTGGGGTCAGAAACTTGACTTTCAGATGATAAATAAACACGATAACACGGAAGTAATTGAGGGCAAGTCGGCCTATGAAGACATTATAAGCAAATGGGGCATCGACCACAAGCTAATTCAGCATTAATGTTCTCCTTCGAGGAGCCTCATCAAAAGATGTGGACAAGTTGATCAACCCCTCCAGTATAATCTCTGACCCCCTGAATTCGACTAGCGGCATGCGCATAGGTTCAAACTTTAATTTGCCCATGTTTATCCTCTTTAGGGTGGATAAAAAGATGACATTCATCGAGTTGCCGTTGTCGATCAGAACTTTGCACACCTCAAGTTTGCAATTTCCATGGAGACAACCATCAAATAGTCTATCTTGTGATCGATATTTCTACCCTCGAGGTGGGCTAGGTTGGCATCGATAAATGAAATAGGTTCTGCGCTTGTTGTGAGGTAAAGAGTTATCTTGACAGGCAAAGCTTTATTGGACTCAAGCCTCCTCTATGTTTGCCTCTGAGCGGAGTTAGAGTCCCCCCAGTGGGACCTCCTGCGATCATGTCAATTACCTCTCTAATAGGTGGGTGATCTTCCTGGGCGGGCTTTTTTCCTTTATCTTCTCTCCTGGGGCTAACCAACCTTTCTCTATGGGGAGTTCGATGAATTTTTTGCCCTTCAGGTTGAGCGTCCATGGCTATATACTTTTTGAGGTACCCTTGCTTGATCAACCTCTCGATCTCATCTTGAAGATTGAAGCATTCATCCTTGTTGTGCCCCTTCTGTTTGTGGAAGTGGCAGTATTTCTTTGATTTTTTCATGACTTCAGTCTCTGTAAGCTTTTTGGGCTTTTTAAGGAGGTTATCATGCTAAATGACGTAAAGGACCTCCTTCCTCGGGATGTTTAAAGGTGATAGTCATAGAAATGCTTGATCGAAGATCGACCTCGCTCCTTGTATTTTGGTCGTCTCTTTCCTTCTTTTTCTTCTTGACTTCGGAGGATCCAAACTTGAGCCTGTTTATTTCCTCCTGAGTCATGTACCTTTCTGCTAGGTTGAGCAGCTCCTCCATTGACTTGGGACGTTCCCGCACTAATGCATTGGCGCACTCTTTATGTCTAAGCCCTAGAAACAACATATTGATCAAGAACTCAATCTTGGGGTTATTTATTTTCAGGACCTTCGTGTTAAATCTAGTAAAGAAATCCTGAAGGGACTCCCCCTCGCATTGCTTGACAGTGTGGAGGTGGGTATAGGGGAGCTTCGCCTTTCTTCTACTAGCAAACTGATGCAAGAACTTGTCACACAGCTGGTCATAAGAATAAATCGATAATGGTTCAAGCTTCATGAATCAGTCTGGTGCGATGCCTTGGAAGGTGGTCACCAATATCTTGGCATAGATGTATCCATTGTGTCCATGCAATTGCATTATGTATTTGAACTGCATGAGGTGCTCATTAGGGTTGGTAGAGCCGTCGTACCTTGATAGACCTATTGAGACTTTGGCATCGACGGTGATGCATTCGTCTATAATATCCTGAATGAAAGATGACCCTCTTTCCCGATGAGATCTCTGAGGAGCATCCAAGTTTGGTGCTCTGTCAGTATTTTTCCTCGAAATCTCTTCGAGCACTTGTTCAGCTGCTGGACTTGATGCGATACTTCTTTCCATTCGTCCCGATCTGCCTGGGTGGCATTCCGGTCAACATTCAATCTAACATGCTCTATCCTATCGCGTTGCAGGCTTGAATGGGCTGAGGCGCAAGGTCACTTTCCTCTTTCTTTGTGGTAGTCACACCTAGAGTGTTCAATCTTATCGCGTTGTATGGCTCAATTAGGTCTGACGTGATCTACCGAGTCTGCTATCTCTTATCATATTTCTGGTCATCTTCTCTTTTTCTGTGGGTATCTGGGACTGATCTCGCACCTGACAGGCGGGTGCTTAGATTCTCTACGGCCGTGGCTGTTCTCAAAAGACCTATTCTCCAGCGGAGGCAGCTGCGGAGTTGCACTGGCGGCAGGAGCAAGCACTGTAGTGTGTGTCTGTTCAAAACGGTAGATAGCTGGGCTGATATTTGAGCTGAAATCTGCTCACTTATTAGTTGCATTAATTAGGGCATGGTGAGCATCACCACCTGCTCCTGAGGGGCACTGGTGCTCGGAGCGTGTATACCTTGCTAGGGGTTAGGGGAGATGAAAAAATGGACCTCCTATTCTCCTTTCTTTCGAATGCTGCTCTGCGTGTGTTCACCATATTTTCACTACAATCTCAATACCTTCCCACAGACGACACCAAAACTGATGCATTTGAAAGTCATTTATAGTGAAAAGGATAGTGTTTAGGATGAATTCAACTAGGGAGGTCGAGTATTCAAAGGTATATTTCTCTCGAGGTCTGAGATCTGCAACCACAACATACGTTAAACTAGCCAAGGTGCCCCCAGCTAAGGCACTCTGACGCTCAAGTTAGTTCTGATCGAGATATAGTAATCGAACAGAATACTGAGAGTATAGAAGATTTATGGCATATTCGGCATTACCTTGAGCGTGGTTGAGTATGAAGTATTTATAGCCTTCTCCAAGCGTGATTTGACCATGGTGCTCTTATCAGGTGTACTAACATTTATCTTTGCTAGGGGGTTGATGGTCATTCAATGTCCAGATCTCGGTACTATTTCAGGTGGCTGAATCTCCTATTTTTCAGGATGAATAGTATCTCTGGAGGTGCATCCCTGCCAAATGTGGTGGCAGGGCTAGCAGAGTTGCTAGCAAGATTGGTGGCAGCAATTGTATAGATTGTCACGCGTTATTAATGCGGAGACATGCTGCTTATCAGACTAATAAATACAGTAGAGATCCGGGTCAATGCCGAAGTGGGTCTTGAGGTTGATACATGTCGACCAGACCTGACTATTAAAACATTCGGAGTGGTCTTGAGGTCGATGTAGGTTGACCGCGAATCCTACCATGTATAGTTGATACAGGTCAACCAAATGATCCTTGATAGGCAATCTGGCCCAAACTTGATGTTGGGCCTTCTAAACTATCCCACTTAATATTAGGCCTACTAAGTTATCCCAAATCAGTTTTGTTACACAAACTGGCCTACAGATTGTGGCTCAAACTGCATTTCACACATTTGTTGTTCTAATAAAGAGTATGAAAATAATCCTTTTTTTTTCTAAAAACAATCATGACTAAGTTCACATATACCCTCTATCAGACTTGAATTTGTGATTCATATGTTCACATGAATGAAAATTTTCTATCAAACTATCGATCTATCTCCAAAAACTCTTCTTTATTTCTAGTTATTTACACTTATTCGTAAATATTTGGATACATATGTATTTTAGAGTTAATTGAGCAATACTTTATGATATTAAAAAAAACAAATCTCAATTTTTTTTAAGGGAAACTTATTTAAAAGTACCAAAAGTACTTTTCATTTTGTGATCAGTTCCCACTTAATTTTCTTTAAAATAAGCTCCATAGTTTTGTTTAAATCTTAAAGATCACTTCATACTCACTTAATTTGACAAAAATACCCTTAAGTATAATATTTTTCACTCATTTTTTTTCATTTCTTCATCATCCACACAAGCAAACAGTAAATCCTACCATATGTACTTTCATTACTAGAAATAGAAAGAAAAGAAAAAACATAATAAGCTCCACGACGGGAACGAGAATAATCGTCAATGCCAACAACTACCAATTTGGCATCTGCATTATCTTCTTCTTCTCTTTTTATTTTTATTATTTTCGAGTTTCTTCTTCTTCTTCTCTTTTTATTTTCATCATTTTTAGGCTTCTTCTTCTTCTTCTTCTTCTTCCCAGTTTCTTCTCAGTTGCTGCTAAGTTTCTTCCAATGGTAAAACTAGAATGTTCAATCAAGTGTTTGAGAGTTGTTGCTACAAAAACTAGCTCCATATAATATTAATTAAGAATAGTATAACTTTAACTGACATGTATATTAATTTCGCAGGAAAATGGAGTGAAATCAACGCTGAGCTTTTCAGTTTGCAATACATAACTCCATATCCAAGATTGTTCGTGAGTTTGACTGATGACGATGATGTCATGACTATGGTCTTACTACATTTGATATTAAAAATGAACATTGTTGACATCCTAGTAAATCGAAAGGATGAATCAAACAGCAGTACAAAGAAGAACAATGATGTTTTAAGGTAATACTTTTATAGAATCTAAACTATACTGTAGTTTATAAAGTTTTGTACTTGAAGTATTTTGAAATTATACTTTATTTATTTGAAAATCTTTCTCTACTTGGAGTGTTCAACATTATATTTCATTGCAATTAAAATTGTACCTCATCTCACAAAAATTGTACTACATTATGTAAGTTTTATACTTCAAGTGTTCTACTAATAGATTATCCAAAATTGTACTTCAACTTCTAGCTATTTATATTTGAAGTGTTTCCAAATTGTACTTTCTATTTTCTAAAATTATACTTTATTTTACCAAAATTTGTACTATATTCATTGAAATTCTATACTTCAAGTGTTCTATTTATTGATTATCCAAAATTATACTGCAGTTGCTAGGGTTTTATATTTTAATTATTCTTAAACTACACTTCATTTATACAAATTTATACTTCAATTATCTGAAATTGTACTTTATTTCACTTAAAATTGTACTCTATTATTTGAGTTTCATACTTTAAGTGTTCTACTAATTGATTATCCAAAATTATACTACTATTGCTAACGGTTTACACTTTAAGTGTTTCCAAATTGTATTTTTTTTATTTAAAATTATACTTCATTTTACAAAATCTATATTCTACTTGAAGTTCTATTTTTAAGTGTTCTATTTATTAATTATCCAAAATTATACTGTAGTTGTTAGGGTTTTATACTTCAAGTGTTCTTAAATTGTATTTCACTTTATCTAAAATTGTACTTCTGTTTTTTGAAATTATACTTTATTTTATATTTTATTTTACCTAAACTTGTACTCTATTCATTGAAGTTTTATACTTCAAGTGTTACAAAATTGTACATCATTTTATCTAAACTTGTATTTCAGTTATTTAAATCTATTATTTAAGTTTTGTACTTTAATTGTTCTACTAATTATCAAAAATTGTACTGAAATTGCTAAGGTTTTATACTTTTGGTGTTATAAAATTGTACTTCACTTTATCTAAAATTGTATTTTTCAAAATTATACTTCATTTCACCTAAACTTATACTCTATTAATTGAAGTTATATACCTCAGATGTTCCAAAATTGTACTTCATTTTATCTAAACTTGTACTTCAATTATTTGAATCTATTTTTTAAGTTTTATACTTCAAGTGTTCTATTAATTATTAAAAATTGTATAGCAATTGCTAAGGATTTATATTTCAGGTATTCTGAAATTGTACTTCTTTTTATATAAAATTGTACTTTTATTTTCTGAAATTATACTTCATTTTACCTAAACATGTATTCTTTTCATTGAATTTATATACTTTAAGTGTTTTAAAATTGTACTTTATTTTATTTAAACTTGTATTTCAATTATCTAAATCTATTATTTCAGTTTCAAGTGTTTTACTAATGAATTATCCAAAAATTTCACTTTATTTGTCAACCTCAAGGAATGCAGTCGAGGAGAAAATTGGTTCGACTAATGCATCGCATAATGAATTGGCTTTAATTGGAAATTCAATTGATGCATAAAGGAATTGCATATATGGAGAGGGTCAAACATAAGGGTATTCATAGTTCGGCAAACCGGCTGAACCAAATCGAAATCGAAATTTTGGTATTCAATTATTTTTTAAAAAAAATTTAGTATTCGGTTTGGTTTTATTTTTTTTTGTACCGGTTAACCAAATAGAATCGAATTTTCGAATTGAATGTTAATATATAATATTAAGATATATTATATTGTATACATAATATATAGTGATATATTAATAATATAAATATATATTAATATAGTATTATATATAGTAATATATATTAATATATATTGTTAATTAATATACTAATATATAATATATATTAATATTAATATTAAAAATTCAATATTTTGATTTTTAACTGAACCAAATCGAATCTTTTTTTATTTAACTAAACCGAATGGTTAACCAAAGTTTCAGTTCAATTTGTATCAAATGAACATCCCTAGTCAAATATTCAAGGATACTCTGAAGTTTAGAATTATACTTAAGAATTATATAATGTCTACTTTGTGGTCATTTAAATATAAGAAAAATGACATCAAAAAAATTATAGCCGTTTGCCCAAGATATCAATTATTTTGTACTCTAATAAGGGAGAATTATACTTGATTACATGAAAATTGTACTTCATTTCGGCAATTTTGTATTTGATTTAGCATGAAATTGGCATTTTTGCGTGTTGTCTAAAATATTAGTTATTTTGTATCCCAATTTAGGAAAATTATTTTTGATTTCATGAAAATTATACTTCATTTTGGTAATTATATATTTGATTTAGCGTGAAATTAGCATTTTTTCATGTTGTCCAAGATATCAGTGTTTTTGTACTTCGATCTGAAAGATTTATACTTAATGTCATAACATTTGTACTTTATTTCGGCCATTATGTACTTCATTCCTTAATAATTTTACTAATATTGTTGAATTAAAATTTGTTTCATCATTTGCTTTTTAAGTCGTGGTAATTAATAACCAAACTCTAAAATGTGTGTAATATTTATCATATGAATAAAATAATATTAAAATTTTAAAGTGTTAACCACTAGTTCTCAACGAATAAATGCTATCAATCGTCGTAATATAAAGAATACTTATGCTTTTAAAGATACAAACAAATGAACATTTGATGATAATATCCACCCTATCACCTGTGCCAATATGTATTTTACCTAATTTGATAATTTCAAAATATTATACTTGACTATCACTACAATTATTGGAGACTAATTATTCAATTGCAATAAATGTACTTCAACATAACATTATTTATACTTTGTTTGTTTTGTATTTATACTTCATTTCTATCATATTGTACTCAAATTCATTGTCCGATTTCAAATGAATTGAAGTGCATTTCAACATAATATCATTTGTACTTTGAATACACAACACCATTTATACTTTGTTTGTTGTATGTTTGTACTTTATTTTCATTATATTGTACTCAAATTTACTATCCGATTTTAATTGAATTACAGTGTACTTCAACATAACATCATTTATACTTTGTTCAACATTTGTACTTCATTTTCATTATATTATACTCAAATTCACTGTCTAGTTTCAATTGAATTGGGGTGTACTTCAACATAATACCATTTATACGTTGTTTATTCAATATTTGTACTTTAGTTTCATCATATTGCACTCAAATTCATTGTCTAATTTCAATTTAAATGAGGTGTACTTCAACATAACACCATTTATATTTTGTTTGTTCTACGTTTGTACTAAATTTTTCTCATATTGTATTAAAATTCACTACCCAATTTCAATTTAAATGAGGTATACTTTATTTGTTTTATATTTGCACTTCATTTTTATCACATTGTACTGAAATTCACTGCCCGATTTCAATTTAAATGAGGTGTATTTTAACATAACACCAATTATATTTTATTTGTTCTACATTTGTACTTCATTTTTATCATATTATACTCAAATTTATTGTTCAGTTTCAATTTAAATAAGATGTACTTCAATGTAATACTATTTATACTTTATTTATTTTACGTTTGTACTTCATTTTCATCATATTGTACTCAAATTCACTGCTCGATTTCAATTAAATTGAGATGTACTTCAACATAATACCATTTACATTTTGTTTGTTATACATTTGTACTTCAATTTCATTATATTGTTTTTAAAATATATTGCAGATACATAGATTATATACTACATTTCAGTTAATATATACTGCAGACTTAAATATTTTTATATTATAGATGCTTCTAAAATATATTGCAAATACACATATTATAACTACACTTTCATTTAATGTATATTGTAGATTTAAATATTTTGTATTACAGTTGCTTCTAAAATATACTGTAGATACACAGATTATATACTACACTTTCAGTTGATGTATACTACAGGCTTGAATATTTTTGTACTATAGATGCTTCTAAAATATTCTGCATGTACACAGATTATATACTATTATTTCATTTAATTTGTAGGCTTGAATGTTTTGTTCTATAGATATTTTTAAAATGCACTGTAGTTACACAGATTATATACTATATTTTTGCCTAATGTGAACTACAAGCCTGAATGTTTATACTACATTTGTTTCTAAAATGCACTACAATTACACAGATTATATACTACACTTTTACCTAATGTGTACTGTAAGATTGAATATTTTGTACTATAGATAATATACTACTACTTTTAGATAGTTTCACTATACAATTTCAAGTAAAAAGTAGTACAAACCCCAAGAAGGTGAAGTATAACTTTTATGCCTTTCAAGTATAAATAAGAAACTTTTCATCTCACAACAAAAATCATATATATTTATCTCAAATGGATTCAAGTATTTAACAACTAAAAAAGGAATAAAAACCGTAAATATGAGAAAATAGACAAGAAATAAGTGTAACACTAAAAAATTACTGATATTTAAAACTGTAAATGCAAAAAATAATCATTTGTTTCTATTGCTTACTTCTTTTTATACTTCGCTTCTTGTTATTACTGTTTCTCTTTCCATTATTGTAGAAAAATAGCAAAAATTTTGGTATTTTTCTTTTTCCTCTTCTTCTTCTAGTGTCAATGGCAGATGAATGGTTTCTTGCCCTTTTGTTTAGCCGCTTGGAGAAGTCATCTATTTTAGAGGGAAAAAAAAAAAAGGAAAGCGTTTTCTTGAAGATAAAAATACATTTCACATATATTTTTGTTGTTTTTTTCAACTACAAGGGTATATAAGTCTTTTTAAAAAAAATGGGGAGTGATTCCTAAATTTAAAAAAAATGGGGAGTGAAAAAATAGGAAGTTTAGTATATAAAAATTCAAATAGAGACTGAACACTAAAATGAAAATAGATTTAGGATTTTTGTTTCATTAATCATTTTTTTAATGATGGTATTAGGCTTTAGTTTCATCATGTTATCCACTTGGACGACACTACTATATTGATTCAATGTACAATCAACATCATACAATTGAATAAAATATCCAAAATTTGTATTTGTAAGATTGATAAATCAAGATGGTCTCATTCTAAACCACATAATTTAAGGGAAACCAAAAATAAAAATACATAGGAATACACAAAAAAAAAGAAAAGAAGAAAAGAAGGGGAAATAAAAAAACAAAAAAAAAAAAAAGAAAAACAAAAACAAGTTGAAAAAAACTATACGAAGATATCTATAAGTTGTTGTCCGTCCGTAGTATTTTTTTAATTGAATTTAAGAAGATTTATTAGAAACTTCATTATAATTATTAATTTAATATTTGTAACTTCCAACTGTTATTATTATTATTATTTTAATACATTTAGTAGGAAAATGAAAAAATATGTAGAAGAAAAATATTAGCAAGAAAGAGACCTATTGCTGCTTTTGTGATGAGGACGCTGTTAAGTCGCCGTTAACACGTGGGAAAGGGGACCTATAACCCACTGTCCATTTGGCAATTCGAAATTGGGCCCCATTTTCTTACATTTGCTTTTAATTTTGGGCCATCCTTTTTTTCTCATTTGTCAATGGCCAATCCCAGTGGGAAAGGCGTCTAATCTGAGTTGTGATGGATTTGATTGGCATTTTTGGGGGATGAAAAAGATATTAGAGTAGCATACGAGTACTGTATAATCGTGGCCTGTATCCTTTTTTGGATAACTTTTACCATATATAGTTTTGATGATTTAACACAAACCAAGAGTGATGCAGTTTAAATTTTTTATTTTATTTCCAATTTTATTTTATAAATATATGATATATGTATTAAATATTTTTTTATAAATATTAATTTATTGAGAATCATATATATATATTTAATATAAATACAATAAATTGAAATAAGAGATAAACTAGAGGATCCATAATGTAAGGCAATAGTCAATAAATTATTTTGGCCCTTGGAAGTTTAGAAAGGTCTAACTTTTGATCAAATAGACTATTATAATATGACCAAGTTTTTTTTTTTTTTTAATTTTAAAAGATGATTATGGGGTCTTCTTGTAGGAATCAAAATTTTCAAATAACAAAATAATATTTTAAGAATGTGCATCTGATTACAAAAAAAACAAATGTATAATTGTTTTTAATGATATTGAATTTTTATCTTATGTTGAGGAATCCAATGCACTTAAACTAATTTATAAGTTGATTTTTCTTTTTTTTCTTTTTTTTGGTGCACTTAGTGATATGTTTTTTTATAAGGGCAAAATCCTATGTCGATGGGTTAATTCTTCGAAAACTTAAATTTTTTATATTTGACAACAAATATAAATATCATCAATTTATTTAAAAACTTTAGTTGTTAAAAATGAAATATATTTAATATTATAAGATTCCCAACAGGTATTGGTGTGAATTTACAAGCAGCCTTTCAAGCCCCACTTCTCAAACCCTTAAAAAAAGGAAGAAACAGAAGAAGAAGAAGAAAAGGTCATAGTAGAAATTCTTACAATTTTGATTTGTTGAATTAGTGTGGTGTAAATTATATCCTGGGCTTTGATTTTGCACCCTTGACAAATCCTTAACTTTTTGAAAAGGTCAAATTCTTTGAAAGCCATAAGCAAAATTGAACTATGCTCATTATTATCCTGTAGTTAATTTTGGGGGAATTAATAATAATTTCATGCATGATGTGATTAATATTAAATTACTGATTATATATATTTTTTAATAATTAAAATTTTCATAATTGAACTCGTATAGATATTTTATAAGCAAGTTATTTTAATAGATTCATAAAAAATTATTTACTAAGAAAAATTTTAATGTAATTTTTATGTATAATGAACAAATTAAATAGTGATGATGGAACGTTGGCATAATATTTTTCCAACATCCAAAAACGACTATACTTTTTAAAGATAACAAAATTCAATAAATGTTGATCGTTGATCTATTGATGCGAATGGTTATGATTTTTTTGGAGAAACGAAAATACCTCTTAATATGACATTATTAATTCGTGTGTATGGACAAGAATTGTCCTTTGGTGGCCACGAAATGCAAGTGTGGCGGTTCCGGATTTTCAGATCCAACGACGTACATATAGCTAATATAAAAGTACAAAACCTTATAACGTGTATGGTTGATTTTAACCAATTGCTAAGTAAAAATTAATAAAATCTGATTGGCCCACTATTGGCGAAAATCCAGATACATTGAACCTGGACATTGCTCTTGTAATGATGCACGAAAAGGTGTGATGGTAGCTTATGCCAACTAGTGGGCATCTCCAAATTCATAGCGTAGGGTCGCTCTTGCCTCCTGGATAGTGTTATTGGGGTTGAAAAAATAAATTTAATTATTGGATACTGGACATAAGGTTAATTGTTAAAGATTTATGTAAATTTATTCAATGATCATAATAAATAAAGTCTAATGTGTGTGTATATATATATATATGAATAAATTTATTTGATAAAATTTTATATTTAAGTCGAACTCAAATTTATTAGTTAAAAAAATAAACACCAAGCTGTTCAAACTCAATTTATACTAGATTTAAATAAAAACTCGATTCAACTAACAAATAAACCTCGTTCGGCATAATTCGTATCAAATAAAATATTCATATCTAGTCCCCTCATATTCTATAAAAGCCCCTTAGTACGAAACTTCACACTCGGCAAGATCCATTATTTGTAGCATTGCCCCCAAGCCTATATCCCTTGGCCTTTTCACTCTTCTTTCAGAAAAAAAAAAAGAAGAAGAATGGTTCCAACAATACTGGTTCCCTCCGCCCACCGCCGTCACGCTGCCGCGGCGGCGCCGGAGAAAACTGAATTGTTGCGAAAGAGAAACGAAGAGCTGGAGAAAGAGCTGAAGAATAGCCTGGAAAGGGAGGAGAGAATGAAACAAGAGCTGCGGAGAACATGGGATCGGCTGCGGGTGGCGGAGGAGGCGGAGGAGAGGCTGTGCAGCCAGCTGGGCGAGCTGGAGGCGGAGGCCGTCGATCATGCGAGGGAGTATAGGGCCCACATGATGGCTTTGATGGAACAACTTTCTATTGCACAGAAACTTCTGCAAGATGCTTCCGTTAATATTTCTCTATCCACTTCTTAGTTATTTTGATAATTTCTTATTTGTAAAAATGTAATTAGAGATTATATGTCCACCAAATTTGTATTTTGTTTTTATTTTCATTGTGGTCCCTTTGGTTTGGGGGTATTTGTGTTTCTAATCCACGGGATACTAGTTTAGTTTTTTGACTTTTTATCCCTTTGTATTTTCCTTGGGAATTTGGGATTTCTGTAATGATCAATATAGGAATTTTATCTCGTGTGGAATCATGTTATTTTGGATTCTTGGTTTTTACTTGTTCCATGTTTGTTAAAAAGCATATTGTTGGTCTTTTTTATTTAGTTTTCCTTATTAAAGTTTGTTATATTTTAGTATCAATGAAATTTCTAACTCTAAACATCAAGTACTTCTTTATTCAATAATTTTTTGAAATCTATTTAAAACACTATTTTCATTTGATCTTTTCTTACGAGTCAGAGCACATAACAGAACTTACTTCTAATCTACGCAGGTGTACGTATGTAAATAAGTTAGCATCAATTCTAATAGTTGGGCGAACGAAATAATTTTTTTTTTTTTTTGGAAAATAAAGAATATTATGAGTGGATTAGTTAATAGTTAAATTACATGCCGAGCAATTAAAGGCAGAGTGTTGCTAGAATAACATAGATCACTAATGGTTTTGGCAAGAACATGGCTTGTATCATAGTATTGGCCACTCTGCCACACACCTCAATAATTGCATCTTCTGAAGACAGATCCTCCTCCTTCTTGTTCAACGCTCTCATTAGCAAACGAATTGCTAATGAGACAATCCGATTTACTTTTAATTTGTTTGAGACATATTTAAATATGCCATATCAATTCTGATGGCTCTGCCAATAGATTAATTTCACCTGATATGGGATAGCTCAGCAGGCCCAATAGGCTCAGATTCAGAAGAGACAACCCATTAAGCCCAGAGGCAAGTCAGCCTGGTCGACTAATATCGACCCCAAATGGTAAGCCCCGCGGTCGACCCGTATCGACCTGAGGGCCGCTTCCAAAGTCTTATGACGGTAGCCCATGAAACCCAGAGGCAAGTCAGCCTGGTCGACTAGTATCGACCTCGTATGGTAAGCCCTGCGGTCGACCCGTATCGACCTGAGGGCCGCTTCCAAACTCATCATCCAAGCTAGTCGACATGAATCGACCTCCGATTGCAAGTCGGACAAGTTGAATTTTTCAGCAATGATTATACGCGGCAGTGGATGTGACTGCTGCCAACGGATGTAATCGCTTCCAACAACTCTGACAACCCTGCCAACAACTCTGGCAGGAGCACGCTCCTACTGATATGACCATCCAAAAAAACAGGAGATTACGCCACCTGGCACAACCCCGAGATCTGGGCAGAAAATGACCTCAAACCCCCTGACATGGGAAAAAATCAAGTACACTTGGTAAGGGTACTGGGGTAAACTCACGTCCTCATCAGACTATAAATTCTGCAAACACCACCACACTCAAGTTAATGCAATTATACTATTCACTACATACTTACTCTGTACTCTCCGTTCTACCGAAAATCTAACTTGAGCGTCGGAGTGCCTTAGCCGGAGCACCTCGGCTAGTTTACGCATGTTCTTGGTTGCAGATCTTAAGCCCAATAACATTCAAATCCACCGAAATTTCAAACTGACAAGCTCTTTGCAGCATCATCACCATTGCAATTTTTCTCAAGAGTCAATTCAATTTATTTTTAATCTACTCGGCTCATATTTGGACACGTTGGCATCAATTTCACCAACTTTATTTTTTTCGTTTAATAGACAACCCAATTTATTTCTAATTTGCAAGATCACATTTACAATATTTTAGAATTAATTCTAATAGCTCGGCCAATAGGTTAATTTCACTATTTACATTTTTAATCTGACAATTCAACTTACTTTAGATTTCCTAAGGTCACATTTAAATGTGTCAGAAACCAAGAAAATAGCTCGGCCACTTCAATTTTCTTCATTAAACAACTCCATATGTAAGTGCTACCTCAACCAACCTATCAAATGAAGGGATTTGATACCAACAGGCAACAGCAACAAAATTGAGAAAGGTGGCGCATGGTAATCTCCAAAAGCCAAAACCCTTCTTTCCACTAAACGCGGAGGACCGTAGGATGTGGCCCTCTCTTGATAATCATATTTTATTTCACTTATAAGACAAACACTACCAAAATAATGAACTATAAAACTAAAAAATATAATATCACTTCCACTAAACAAATAAGACACAAAAATAAATATTAATTAATCTAAATTGAGTTAATTAAAATAATATTTTGTTGAATGATAAATTAATTTAATAACATCGTCATCATATTTATATGCATGAAGTATGAGGTTCAAACTCTAAATATATATGAATATATAGAAAAAGGTTAAAACGATTTTTCATGGCAATCCAATGTCCTATCCACTGTAAACAGGCCGCCTCTAACTTATTCACATCCAATGAAAATTTGGTCTCACTCTTAACTAAAAGATATTTTCATACAAGATCTTGAAAATGACTTCATCATGGCAATATTAATCCCTGCCTACCTTAATTAAGCACCATCTTTTAACTAAGATTAGATTAACGAAATTTTTGGCCTCCAAGCCAATAGCAATGGGGCACTTCTTTGGCCATCTTGGCTTTGTTTTTATTAGGTAAGAAATAGTTAATGCAAAGGGAGTTCGAATGAATAAGAGGTAACCTTGTTTTGGGAAGGTCTAGTCAAATCAATTTTATATGAAATTACGTATTGTTATATTATGAATCTCAATATTTAGCAATGAATAATAATTTAAAAATAGATTATCAAAGTTACTGCAATTAACAATTAATAAAGTAGCATTACTAAAACAATAAATTTTTATATTTGTAAGTTTGGTGGAATCTCAATTTTTCCAAAATAGAAAAGAATAATCACGTTTGAGTTTAAGATAATTGATGTCGAGTTCTGATTATAAAAGATTTTGAAGTTCATAAATTCTAAATAAATGTTACGGTAGCTTTGATTAGCCTAAAAAGGGATTATTTAAGAAAATATCATCTTTAATTTTCTCTAAGAAAGTGTTCGAATAATATACCATTATATACCAATCAATAAAGAATAATGTATATATATATATATAATGAACATACATATATCAAAACGTGTGAAAATTTAGATTAGATGTACAAATCTTGCATTGTCACATTTGCTCTAGGATTAATATTAATATTTTAATTGGATGAAAATCCATGTAATTAACTTCCCAATTTTTACAAACCAAAATCAATAACTAGAAATGCTAGTGCTCCTACTTGTTTTGGAGTTACACCGTTACAAGTCCCATTTGCTAAGTCATTGTATTCCAAAATTCAGCTTGACACGAATAATAACAAAATAAATAATTGAAAAAAGGATAAGAAAGCAATGGTGAAGGAAAAAAGAGCAAAGAAGACTATTATTTGTAAAGACAAGACATTCACCAGTCATTACCCTCCTAACAGTAGAAGGGAGCCTCTTCTATTTCTTTTGTATGTGGCTATTCCATGACCAATACATAAATAAATAATTGGCGAGTTGAAGTCAAGACAATGGAGTAGTGGTGATTTGATTTAGAGGGTTCGGATGAAACTATAGGCTCGTGAAAATATTTTATAAGATATTTATAAGTACGTAAAATGTTATAAAGTGTGTAGTATTATTTTTTAAAAATAAAAAGATTTTATAAGCTCACAAAATAAGATTTTAAGGTCTTGTAAACTTTATACATATACATATATAAAGAATAAGGAATTTTGAACTTATTTTTAAAGTTTTAACATGCTTTTATAATTTCAACTATATTAATCATAATAAAATTATGATCATTAACATCTTATAAATTTCATATTTAATTCAAACACTTCAAGGGTTTATATTTAAAATAAGATTTAACATTTTATAAGTTGAAAGAATATCTTATGAGATATAAACACATATAAGATGTATTAAATCAACTAATTAAAATACCATCTCAGTGGTGATTAATTTTAGCTTATGGGAAGTCAATATTCATGGTTGCTTAATCTAAGTTGGCTAGCATTAGAGTATAAATAATTGAATCGAACTGAACATGTCATTTTTCAAATGCGTCCGATTTTTAATATATGGTGGAGTTTGAAATATTAAATTTGAGTGTGGCAACTAAGTAGAGTGTGGATGAATTTTAATTGGGTTATTTTGGGCACATGTAATCTTTTACAATGGTGAGGCGGTTGCAGTATTTTCAAGTTGGGAACAAAATCTTCTAATAACTTGCAGCCCAAAAATATGGTCCCGCTATAATTAAAGACAGGGGACGCCCGTTTGATTTTTCCTATTAACGATTCAATAAGGACAAGGTCCAATTGAGAGAAATTACGTATCAAGTCGGGCGACGCGTCTACATGAACGACAAAATTTCATGTCTATAATCTGAAAGGAAATACGGATTAGTCAAATCAAAGATAAGCGAAAAAACTGAATTCAAATCTGGATTCCAATTTCCACATTCCAGAGCCATGCTGGCGAAAGCATCTCGTCGAAGCAATCAGATACAGTGAACCTGGACACCCCTCATTTCCCCTTTTTTTGCATAATAAAATCACTTGCATGCAATAATTTTTCCATAATATCAAAACAAGAGAGAGGCGCGCACCTGAAAGCACAGCATACTCTTTTAGTTTTTGTAATGGCTCCAAACGCTGCGATTTCCACCGCCGCCGCGGTGCAGACGAAGGCACATCACCACGAGGAGGAGCTACGGCGGAGGAACGAGGAGTTGGAGAGAGAGCTGCTGAAGGGTATGGAGAGGGAGGATAGAATGAGGGAGGAGTTGGCCAGAGCGTTGGGGAGGCTGAGGGTGGCGGAGGAGGCGGAGGAGCGGCTGTGCTGCCAGTTAGGGGAGCTGGAGGCGGAGGCGGTGAGCCAGGTCCGTGAATACAGAGCTCGAATAATAGAATTGATGGAACAACTTTCTGATGCCCAGAAGCTTCTCCGACAATCTTCATTTTCCGGCACCAGTTCTTATCAGTGACCTTTTGTCCGTTATGATTTTGTAGCATTAACACTGTTTCTTTTTTCTCTTTTGTAATATGAGGGAATTTTCTTTTTGTACACAGATTAATTTGTATACAAAATATTTTTGTTTGTCTTAATATATATTGATATAATTTTGAGACATGTACAAATTAACTATAATTTCTTTCGTTTTTGATTTGAAGTTCACGTGATACTGGGAACGATGATCAATCTGATTTCAAGTTTGAGTTCATGATATGTGAGCGTGATCCCTAATTTGAAGGTCTTTTATGGGGCATTTGTTGAAGAGATCGAGGGGAGGAAAGAGTCCAGAAAAATCCAACTCTCACTTTCTGTTAACTGTTAAGGATTGAGAAATCGAACGAATAAAAATTTCAAACTAAACTTTCTCTACGAAGGAAGACATAGCCTTACACGAATTACCTTTCTGAATTAGTAAAATTATTATAAAATCTTGAAAGAAGCGTACAACCTCGATTTCATCACTAGCTCGTAGATTAATTGGAAAGTTGTAAGAAAGAAAAGTTATTACATGTGTATGCATATATATATATATATATGCATCAAATGTATTTTATTTCTAATTAATTATTTATATAATAAAATATTAAATGCTTCATATTCCAACTTGATGAATATATATTAAGTATATATGATTCTTCAATTATATTTATAATGAAATATTTAATATATGATTTTCAAGCAATTTGGCGAGTTAGGCAAATATTTCTCAGTTTTCTCCCCCAAGGAAAAAGATGTTTAGATTTTCCTCTTATGGATGGAATATATATATATATATATATATAATGTTTTGAAGCTTTGGAAAAGTAGCACTGTTGAAGAAGTTAGGAACCAGCGGGAAGATAGGAATATTAACACGCACACACAATAAAAGATGTGGGAGCACAAGGCCCCGCAAATAATGAGTTCATTGACACTAAAGTAGTGATATAAAAGCCAACAGACCCGTATCTTTCCAGGGCCAACCTCGCTCATCTGTTGCTGGAATTTGTTTGGACTTGATAAGGTTGTCAAGGCGCCTACAGCAGGACTTAGGACTTACCCCCCTTCCCGAACAATTTATAATGTCTCTGCAGCTTACGCCCATCAAACAGGCAACATAAATATTCTAATGGAGTCGACAGAACGAAAGAGAAGAACGCTGATGCAATGTGAGTGAGTTTGTGAGGCGTTGGATGGGTGCATAGATGTCATCAATGAAATAGCAAATCAAATCTTATCCTTAACCAAATCCCTGAGTGTTTATTCTAACATACAACTTCGTGGTGAAACAAAATTGTTGCAGTTTCTTTTATATCTGAAGAAGGTAAACGATTTCCTAGCAACAGATTTGCAAATTAATGGCAGGATTTGATTTAGCAGAAGCATTTCAGGAGGATCCTCTTTGCCCTTCTTTAAGCTCTGGGTTCCTGCTGATATAAAATAGTAAATCAAAATTCCAAAGATTTTGAAGGGACCACAGATCATAAGATGAAGAATGGCTGATACCTCTCTATATGATCGAGAATAAGAAGCCTTGGTCCCGGGGGTATTTTCACATCTCTGAGAGCACTGAAGTTTAACAGGAAAGGGAAATGTATCAACAATAAGCAGAGGTTTGAAATGTATATTCAGATGTGATATGTTAATAATTCAATTGTACTTTACCTGTCAGTTAGCAAAGGCAATGTGCTATCAGTTAACAAGCCTTTCTTGAAATTCTTCTCATAGTTTTGTAGGCCAAGGCTGTTTAACATGGATCTCATTTTCATATAGTATATATCTTCAGCTGGTGGTTGCGAAAACTTGTGCCCTAACTGCATTAATCAGAAGTAGATTATTGATAAGCAAATCATAAGCAGAGGTTTTTTTTTTTTCCATCATATGCATCAAGCAATATTGAAGTGATTGTACATGGACAAGTTCAACAGAACGCAATGGATTTTCATCTGCTAAATAATTACCTGGAAAATTCCACCCTGAACTAGTGCAAAGAAAAAACCAGAGGTAACAGCATTTGCTGCCTGATTCGGTCCACCCATACCACTTACTAGTGAAAACATGGCCCCAGAACCAAAAGCTGCAACCATACTGCAATTACCAAAATCAGCCAGTCAGCAATAGAGGAGAAAAGAAAGCTAGATAGAGGTACGTAGCCAAAAACAACTTTGCGGTCTTGTAGCCAAAATCAAGACTCAGCATGCTGGACCCTATATTCACCAAAATTAATTTTCTCACTATTTGCTCCACAATTAAATTAAATTAAAAACCCATTTGATTTTCCTTCATCCTCATGATAAGCAGAGCAATTGTTAATTAACGACACCCAAGGATCAATTGAATTGGCAGTCAACTGCAGAAAATGTCAGCTATTAGACATCCCCATTTATGCCTAAAAGTTCTACTTCTCTAAATATAAGTGTTTTCATTGACTGTTTGTATCTCCCTCTTTCAAGCTTACGAAGACTACATAACTTTATGTTCAACATGAGAAAATAAAATGATACAAGAAATTATCCAACATTTATCTAAGACAAATGCACATGCAATTATACATGGGCAAGGGGAGGAACATGCAACCCAGAAGCCGCAAGGGAGGTTCAAAAATTGACTACAACTATTAAGTTTTCACTGTAATAAAGAGGGACTTGAGCCCTGAGAGAAAATTCAGATTTATAAACAGAACCGAAATGGTGGCTGACATTTTCCAGCAAATGATACCTAGATTGAACATCCTCCTTGCCTCTCAATCTTCTCATGACACATGAAATGCCAGCATTGACACCTGTCATGACAGCAAAATTGCGTGCTTGAACCAAAGGACCTCCTGCAAGAGCCTGCAGCCAACAATACATCACGTAACTCTTCATTACTTTTATCACAGAACCAATCAAAAACTGCACATCACTGTAGTTGCAAGAAGTCCATTTACTTGCAACCCACATACTGAATGTTAAAATATTCGATCACTCCTCTCATTAAGTCCATAAACTGAGTTAAATCAAAAATCCACTCACGTAAAACTTCACTAACTACATCAAAAAGTTCCCGGTGCTGGAAAATACTAAAATCAACCAATGGTCGGAAAAGTCCAAATATCCAATTACATTAATCTATTAAAGAATACTTCACGAACTACACTAAACAGTTCCCGGTGCTGGAAAATACTAAATCAACCAATGGTCGGAAAAGTCCAAATATACAATTACATTAATCTATTAAAGAATGCTATTGCTGCAAATCCATACACCAACAAAACCAATATTCAAATTGCAAAAGGGGCAAAAAAATGGCAGCACTTCAATTCCCAAACACCATAACAATAATCTAATCCAATTAAACCAACAAAAGCCACTCCAACACTGTTTCACGCTAAAAATACCACTAATCAAAACATCTCCAATAAGACATTCAATTAGCGAGACGCTGTATTAACCGAGCAAAATATGAAAAATATAGACCTGGGCTTGTTTAAGCGACGCCATAGCTTCCGGGTTGAGGCCTGGTGCGTTGGGTGGTGGAGTAACCAACGAGGAAACATCACCTGTAAGCGTCCCCATGAAAGCTCCAATTGCGGCGCCCTGAGACGCACTGGTGGCGGTGACGACGGCCGCCTCCACCGGCAAAGACTGCTTCGCTAGCCACCCCCTAAACCTAGTCTCCAGCTCCTTCAACTTCGACTGTACCAATGCAATTGGATTCTGCTCAATTTGTCCCGTCATACCGCCGGCCTTCGTTGGAAGTCCCACCGTAATAACTCCCTGCCTTCCTTCGCCCATAATTTTTAATTAATTGGATTAATATTTTTTCCTATGAATTAATAGCGAAGGGTTTTTGCTATTGAGAGAAACTTTGGAGGTGGGTATGATATAGATGCGCTGTTCGGTTTTGTTTCCATTCCTTTCAAAAAATTACTTAATAAAAATAAATTAAAAATAATTTTATATTTAAATAAAATGTTGAAAATATAATTATTATATTGAATTTAATAAATTGTAGTTAGAAACAAATAAAAATAATAAAATAAAGACAAAAGATATATAGATTATTAAAAAAGTTATATAAGTTATTAAAAAATATTTTTTAAAAATTAAAATAAAAATAATATTGAGTAAAAATTATAATAAACAAAAGTTTTTATTTTTAAAATAATAAAAAATAAAAAAAATGAGTTTGAAAATAAAGCCAAACTGGCTGGTACGGTTGTTAATTTGGTGAGCTTGCACAATTACAAAATTGTACAAAGACAAATGAAAGTACATCAAATCATAATCCAATTTTTATCCAAAAAAGAATTTTTTATTCTTATTGTGTGATTAAATCTTTTTTTTATAATTAAAATTTATTGATACACAATTTAGTGCATGAAAGAAAATTAACATTTTCAAACTTACAAGTATGAAAATTAAAATACTTTGAAACTCTTTTTGTTCAACATAATTTTTGAATATTAATGCATTGGTTTCGTGGCATAAAAATCTCTTCTTCTTCTTCTTCTTCTTCTTCTTCTTCTTCTTTTGGGTACTTAATACAAAACAGATTATAGTAGGATTATTTTAGATGAAAACATAGTTGACTTTATTGATCACTGTACAACCTTTAATTAATTATGCAATTGTCTAAGTGGACTACCACTTAGAAAGAATGATTTTCTCATTTCTTGACTAATTCAATTAGTTGCAGGCCACTTTTGTATAAAACAGGTTCCTAATTCTACTCCCGTGAAGAGAAATCTTCATTTGAAGATCATTAATAAATATTTTATTTTACCTAATTTACTCTTATTTGTTATTTAACATAATGTTAGAAGACATTATTGCATTAAATATGTCATTTGAGAAACTACAATATTCTTTCAATATGATCACTCAATTTTACAATCCGTTAGTTCTTAGGGACTATGTTTCAGCATGTTCTTGAAATTGATCAAATCACCCATCACATTTCCCCTTCTTTTGTCTTCATCTCATTACTTCTTCTCCTCCGGTTCATGGCATGGCTCTTTCATCATGTTGCTTGGCAAGAACAATGCCGTTGCATGCAGCAAGTCCAGGAAAAATAGAGAGTAAAAAGGAAGAAAACTATTGTCATTGGAAAGGGCAGTAAGATTGTTGAAGATGAAACAATCCCGACTCCAATCTTCTCACTTGTGCTTTCCCTCATAGGTGGATCGTCTATTCTCCTCATTCTGTGTTAGAAAGGCAATATTATTAATTTAATTTTTGTTGAACAAATTTAAAATCTTGCAATATTTGCTATACATAATGTATTGAACTCATAAATCAATAAATACATATTATGAATGCTGACTGAGTATTGTAGGTATATTACTCTCAATTATTTTATCATAATGCATCCAAATATTTAGCTACTCTTCTTCTAATTATCATTTATTATATTTTATGTGTTCAACAAACTTAATAACAAGCTTAACGACCCTATTGCTCCAATGGAAAGAAGAACCAAGACGCATGTATGATCTAATGAGACAGACTACTATGAAATATTTGCTCTTGAGTGGGGGCAAGCTCTTTTATACCAGTTCATGATTCTCTTGGCTATATGGCTTATCAAGGGGAGAGGTGCAGCTTCAAGGAATAGCGAATATTCTTATGAAATGTATCATTTCCTAATATTTTCAATTGCGCTCACATTGACCATTTGGTTCAATTTTTCCTCCACCCCTCTTCTCATCAATAGACTCTTGTTGTACACAAAGGTTCTCTGGTTCTTTAAAGAAATGCATTAGTAGGGAAGATGGTGAAAAAGAGATTGAAATATGAGACTTTACCCACTATTGGGACAAAAAACTATGGCGTACTCAGAGGCCTTGCAAGTAAAAGTGCTGGTTGCATCATCAAATGCATAGCTATAAGCTCTTGGGCAGGCTCTCTTGAAGATCCCTGAGTAGAACGACGGCCTACAGGCCATCGGATTGGCAAACTCCCCACTGCAGCAGTACTGGTCTAGCCCAAACGCCTCACATGCACTCTTGCACCCAACGACGCCTCCTTGGCCTTCGTCACTGCCAATCACCTGCAGTTCTTTCGGGCAACCTGCAAAAGCATTCTCAATTTCTCCTCACTAAATATGCAGAAGTTGAATATATTAACGTTCCCAAATCTCTAGGAAAAACCATCCGCTTACCCATGTTGATATCTGCTATACAGCCTGTGACATTGCATCCACCAGGAACACCAGGAACCCCACGTGGGGCTGCAACGAGTGGGAGGTTGTAGCCATCGACGATGCTAACATCATAGAAATCTTTCTCGTCTCCGAGGGTGATTTCAAAGAGAGAAGCTGGTGGAGTGGCGCCCATGCCGTTACATTCCAGCTGGCCACCACAATCCCCGGTTAGGCACGAGCCAGCACCTGTTACATCAAACGTACAGCCGGTCCTAGCCCATATTCGGCCAGACCATCTGGGCGAGCCAGGAATGGCAATACTTTGGCCGGAATCCAACTGGAACCCTGTGGTTGGAAGCGGTGGGGAACCTGAACCGGATAGAGTGCCTGGCCATATTGTGTAGGGACAATTGTTTGCAATGGTAAATGTGGAAGCATATGAGGTGGAAAAGGTGGAAAAGAGAATCAAAGAAATGACGAGGGTCAGAGAAGCCATGAAGGATGAGGGAAAACTAGGGCTGTTGCTTAAATCTAAGCTGAGGGGAGGGGATTTCAACAAGATTCATCAGCCGCAAGATTGTGCATTTGGGTTAAGTATTTCTTTGTCTGCCTCAATAAGAAGCATAAAGCAATTCCTTTCCTGGTACAGAATCAATGGGATTCCCTTGGATACCACTTTTCAACTCTCTGAGACATCCTGGGATGGAGTCATATTGGTGCAATGGGATTATTATTCCATATGAACAGGTTAACCTAAGATTCCCAGGATTAAGGACGAGTTGAAGGCATTTAAAGAGCTGAGAAGTCAAAAGGACAGATTATCACCTTTAGAAGATACAGAACCATAAGCTTTTCATAAACAGATTATCACAGTCAATACAAATATATTTGGCTAGAAATGTCATACCGGTCAGTAATCACCAATACGGTATAAAGTACAGCCAATTTTCTACATAAGAATGCACAATTAAAGATTAATCTTTCCACAATAGCTTCCCTATGGATAAATCAATATTGCCATTCAATTCCAAGAGCCACCAAGCATTATCAATCACCCTTCAAAAGGTGGGGCTGAATCAAAGCACAGCAAATTGCCAGGGACTTCACAAGGAAACACAAAAACCAGCAAAAGGACAGCACAGCTCCAAATTCAAGGTTCCTTTTGGTTTTATAATGCATGGGATCCCAGCCACAAGACGTACAAGATTCCTTCCATGGTTAAGAGCAAAGCTCAACTAAAGAGATCATTACAACCATAGGAAACCCATGTTTCAGATGGTATAGACACTTAACACTTGCCCAAAAAATATGGAACGACCGAGGTGGGGCCCAGAAGTGACTGAAAATCTCTCTGTCAGCTAAAGTCCTTCAATGATCTTCAACTCATGGAAGGAGAATATTTTTCTCCTGCATAAGAGAGAAAAAGAAGGTACATTTAGATACTTCCTCAAGATCAAAACAAATTACCACTATTGAATCATTCAACCACAGAAAATACTATATTAGAAAGTCTCCAGGGGCCACATATGCTTCATCTCCTGCAAAAATGACATAGTTTTAGGAACAAAAGCACAAAGCAACCAGAATAGAAACATAATTTAAAAATGAAGCAAATAAATACAACATCAACTATGTGTTTCCCCCTTGACCTGCAACATTATCAAACAAATGTAAATCAGTAACAGATTTCCACCGAAAGACAAAGTATTATTACTCCTGCAGAGCTGACGAACAAAACAACCTTCTTCAAGTCAAAGGAAGCCACTCAGAAAATAAAGATCATCATACAGCTAATATGTATGTCCAAATCAAACTACCAAACAAACTGCCATACACTTCCACCAAAAGAATCAAGTTTTGTAATAGATTCCTGCGGATCGTACTTCAAGCTGTGAAATGTGAAATGCAATTAATGCAATTTAAGCCTCATAATAAGTTCAAAGGACATAGCATCATTAACTTCCTTGGAGTTGGGAGTTTTGTGACAGCGGAAGGGCTACAACTCAAATATAGGAAGGTTAAACATAAAGTTCTAACATAAGGGCCAGACAATCAGGTCCGCCACTGAAGTACTCAACAAGTCCTTTAGTCCATAAGTTGTTCTAAGAAAAAGTAAAATTAAAGGGAAAAAGGAAAGAGACGGATGAGAAATCAACAGTTATATCTAGCTCATATCCATGCCATCACCAATCTGACTGCAGATGGGACCAACAGCTGTAAATGATCTCTCAAATGCTAAGGGATGACATTGAGCATCCCTTCTGCGCTTAAAAGCACAGGTCTCTGTGGAGCAACTCTCACTATCGAGCTTTCTCCGGACACCTTTCACAGCCTGTTGCTCAACCGGTGTTAGAGGAAAAATCTGCTTGCTCACTCTGCAGAGGGAGCTATGACTATCATACAAAATTCTCTGATTACAGTTTTTGTCGCATATGTGTGTCAGTCCAGTTAGCCTGCAGCGATACATATTCCCACACACATGCTCATTTTCACATTTCCAATCGCACTTGTGAACAGGGTTAGGCCCATCTTGGCCAAGAATACTGGACAAATAAATAACATTTGTAGGAACAGCCACCATAGATTTACCAAATACCTCCATTGCTGCTCTCGATCAGTAGACGTTAAACCTTCAAAAAGGCCCAATTTCCCTAACCGTGGACCTATATTCTGCAGACCCAAAACAAGACGAGAGTTATTAAGTTTGACAGCAGAAGCTGAGAATCAATAGATCATCGTGGATTTGGTGGAAGTTTTCTTTTATGATAACGGAGGAACAATAGCTAAGCCACTAAGAAGTAGTACAATTTTGAAGCATGGTAAAGAAATAACATTGAGATAAGGCGCAATTGTTGCACCCATTCACCTATCTCACTAGTTCTGTCGCCCATAAAAACCCGAGTACCAAACAAAGCTTAGTACAACCCATAAGGTATCAAAGAAATCCTATAAAGACTTTGTCCACGCCAAGCAAGATGCTGGAAGCCAATCTAGGAAGAGATCCAATGTGGGCCTCATTAATAAGCAAAAGTGCACTATAACAACTCACTAGTACAAATCGCACCAACATTGCAAAGCAACAAAGATGCTACTTCTGCTTTCAACAATTTCCGAAGTCAAAAACACACAAAATCACACAACGTAAGTGAAATAAGCCAACAACAAAGGGCAGATAATTTATGCAATCATTGGCCACAATAAAAATACCAGCTACTACAAGAATTTTCTCACATAGAAGTATATAAAGGTACCATTTAAAACACAAATTAAAATTTTCTCCTGAATTCCACAAATCTATGTATCAGACTAATCTAGGTGTACATATCCTATCATTTTCCATTTTCTTCAATGTTCAATTATCAGAAAAATAACCCACAACATATTTTCTCTAACAGCAGATATCTCGAAAGCGGAACATCAATGAAAAATAATTATAGATACATATCAAGCTGAAGTAAAAGCCATGAAACAAGCTAGAAATCTAGCCTTACGGTCTTACTATCCACCATTTTTTCAAATAAACAAAACCTAGTAGATGGTCTTGCACTTAATTCCCTTTTTTATTGGATGCAATTTCAATTAATTACTATCACTTCATCAAACATCAATAATTCCCTAGTACACAAACAAAAATAAAAATAAAAAATCAAACAATAAACAAATTCCACATGATATTAATATTATATATATATAACTGCTGAAAATTCTCCATGAACAAACGCACAGACAACAGAAACATACACCTCTCAGTAACCAAACACAGATCAAGATAAAATTGACCCCAAAAAAATCCATAAAAATGAACGGAAAACCGGAGAATCCCAAGAAGGGGAAGAACAAGGAAAAGAACTTACACAGTAAACAAGAAAACCACACAGCAAGCTACAGCACCAGCTTTCTCCCTCCCCCCCTCTCTCTCTCTCTCA
This sequence comes from Jacaranda copaia, assembly GCA_014898725.1. Lineage (NCBI taxonomy): Eukaryota > Viridiplantae > Streptophyta > Magnoliopsida > Lamiales > Bignoniaceae > Jacaranda > Jacaranda copaia. The sequence continues at coordinate 369,130 of JACGDI010003514.1, read as the reverse complement.
CTGGAGTGAATACAAGACAACAACACGAAGCGAGGAACAAAAAGACGGAGAGTGAGAGGGTATTTATCGAACAAAGATAAGGTGATCCGCTTCTCGTGTACTAGACGTTAGCATTTTTTATTTATTTTTAATTAAATAAATAAATTGGCATATACATAATATTTAAACATAAAACTTTAATTAGTGCAAATTTAGGTGAAATTTCGGCGAAATGCAGACGAAATTCTCCTGTGTCATTACTTTGAGGCTTAAAAAGTGGGAGTCAATGCGAACCCGAGTGGGTCGGAGCTGCATGCGCTCCGCACGTGACCCCAGTCTCCTTTGTCCCCATTTAACAAACTTATGCTGCAATTATTTGATTATTGCTGGGAATAAATAAAGAAAAAAATAAATTATTATAGTTAGAAAAAAATGGTAAAGAAAAATTAATAATAATTGATAGTGAGATTTTTAATTCAATAATAATAATTAATAGTGAGATTTTTAATTCAATAAGATAGATACCCGTTGCAACGTTAAAAGTGGATAAGTATTAAAGTCTCCGGGTAGACTTTAACGTCCAATAAAAAACTGAAACGTGTCCCACTCAAGCCTTTGTAAGCCTACTTGCCCACCAACATGGTTGACTTTGAGTGAATGCCTCCAATGGGCCTAAAATTTGCGCCAACAAGGAATACCTTTTTCTAGGACCGTCAGTTATAAATTTTAAAATTTTAATTTGATTAAAATATTATAAATTATATTTAATTATAAATATTCATAATAATTCAAAATAAGTAAATTGATTCAAAATACCTTTTTATGCAAATTTTAATAATTTTTATTAAATTAATAGTTTTATATATAATATTAATAAATATTTTAAAAATAAAATTTATATATTATATTGATTTAATATTTATTTTAACATTTATATTATGTTATTAATATTGAGTCTTTTATCTAAAAAAATAAGAGGGTTACTGATAAAATATTAAAAATATTATATAATAGTTTATCTATGCATTAATGTAACATAAAATAGGGGTTTAGTATTTAAAAATTTAACTTTTGAACTAATATATAATAGAAAGTTGTTAAAAATTCAAACATGGCATAAATTTAGTCTATAAATACAATATTTTTATACAATCCAAAGGAGGAATAGAAAATTTTAAGTTGGGTCGAATTTTCTTATTGAATTTGAATATGATATTAACTAACAAAGATTCTATAAGATACCAGATCGGATTCAGATAAGAATATTGATAATTGAACAAAAGGTTGTCAATGGGTCGGATTTGGATCGAATTATGTTAAATTATCCGATCCAAGATCCTATAGGATCTTAACTGTTATAACATATGCGGATTGATATAAAAATCTGATATCCGAAAAAATATCCGAATCCGAATACTTCCAAAAATCACATATTTGTTATTTTTCTAAAAAATTAGTAGAATATATATCCAAAACATTCATTCTTAAAAAAACATACACACAATATATTAACGAATAAATTTTCAAGTCTATTAATCATATAAAAGCAATAATAAAATATAACTTAATCATATTCATTTATTATATCATTATATTTTAGGTTTTGTTGCTAATACTAGTACTTATTTGACATTATAAATGTATATATACTTGATTTTTCAATCTATTAAGTATAAACTTAAAGTTTTATACAAAAAAGAAACTTATTTCGATCAAATTAAGATTTGCATTGTATTCTTTTATATAACAACATTCAACTCCTACTCATTATTTTTCTTATATTATTTTTTGTTATAAAAATAGAGAAATAAATGATACATTTATGATATAGATAACCTTAAATTTAACATTTTATATAAAAATTAATTAATTTGATATATTACATAGAAGCTTATTACTTTTTTCATCCAAAAATTCATTTTGGCGTTGTTATAGAACCCTAAGTATATATATATATATATAATATTATATATATTTGGATTATTAATGGATTGGATCGATCAAATTCATATTTGCTCAATTTATTTCAAATTATGAATTTTTTTAATCGGATCATATCCGTCAAATCTTTTATTAATTAAATATCTTAAATTATCAAATCGAATTTGAATTAAAATTCAATCCATTAGCAACCCTAATTGAATACGAATTTGAATATTATTAATCTGATTCAAATTCGGTTGTTGACAGCCTACCTTTTTCACTTTCTGATATGGGCTTGTAATGCTGATAAATACAGGATCAAAGGCTCAATAGTTAATTAAGGGTTTGAATTAGTACGTCTGAAATGAATGGACACTAACAATATTGCAGTTCTCATATTTGCCTTGTGTGGATAAAGATAAATGTTATACATACCTAATGTTAAAAAACTTGATGAGAAAATTTTTTATAATGAATTGAGTGTTAGAACAGAATATCATAATTCATTATATGTAAGAATTCTTCAGCTAGGGTGGTCATTTCTCTTTGGCAACCCAAAAATCCTAATTGATTGCCCTACCTATAATTACAACTATCAACAAGAATCACTATTTAATTGTCGCCCTCAAGCAGGTCGAGTTGGGCCGGTGACAAGCCAGCTAGGACCAAACACCTTTCCTCAATCAGAATTGAGGCCTCCATATGCTCAAACCTAACTAAGTTCTTGATGAATGTGTTGGGCCAGCTAGGTGTTTGGTTCCTAGGCATCTCCATAGGCACCCTCCACTAACCCTGAGGAACGTCGAGAATTCCTGACCCTCGAATATAGAAAAAGTATTTTTTCTATTCTTGGCCGTACAACGAGGCAAGGGATACCAAGATTTTTCTGCGGGGTCGAGCGGTCAGGTAGTAAAAACCAAACTCCTTGGTACTACACGACTTTCGTGACATAGGTAAGTAAAATAGATTTGAGAAGTTGGTAAAGGAGGCTAGTTAATTATATAAGTGCATCAGTACGGTGAAACTATATAGGGTGGCGAAACAATTTGACAACAATTGGGTTATACATACTTCTAGGCCTATAAGGAGGTCGACTATCACTCGAGCAAGGGGAAACCTAAGACCACATTTCAGTCTTTCCTCAAACACAGTGATGCACCCTGGTGGAGGTCGATGTATTCGGCCCCGAGCCCCTGGAACTAACAACTCGTACTCCTTGGGGAT
>JACGDI010003514.1:309593-365904 GCA_014898725.1 Jacaranda copaia | reverse complement strand
GCACCATGGACAAATCATACCTGGAGAAAGCTATAAATACTTCATATTCAACTACGCTCAAAGTAATACTAAATACACCCTAAGCTTTTTATATTCTATTCGATTATCTCATTTCGATCAGAACTGACTTAAGCGTCGGAGTAACTTAGCCGGCGGCACCTCGGCTAGTTTAACGTGTGTTGATTGTTGCAAATCTCAAACCTCGAGAAGTACACAAGTTGGATTATTCAACCTCTCTAATCAAATCAACCCCAAACAATTTTCTTTCATTCTAAACCATTTTCAACTTTATCACCTCCAAATGTAGATATAAATCATTTGTAAAGATAGATATTTAGGGTGTTAAGATCCACAGTTGAGAAAAAAACCACCAAAATGGTCCACTGAAATGCCTAAGTAGTTGAGGTTTGGTGGTCACGTCCGTTTGAACTTTGTGCCGCAGAGAAGAGCACCTATTTCACATATCTTAAACACTATAAAACTACAATAAAATAATTTATTTATTTATACTCACACATGTCAAAAATTTATTAAGTGCAATTCTTAACTTCATACTTAATTTGTGAGTGAAATTAATATTATTGGATTAAAAAACCGCTCATTTGGCAAAATAATCCGAGGACTTCTACTTTTAGATTCTGTTTGGCCAACAATTTCTCTATTTTATATCAAACTAAACTGTCAAACAATCACTTACAACTAACTCAAAACTATTAAGTTATACAACATGAGAGTGATATAATACAATTATTGTCTCCATGCACCAGAACTGTCACAGTGCATGGAAGAATGCCACAGGCACCCCCCTATGACTCCCAGCCGCGACACTGTTAAACTGCTGCCTCCAACTTCTAATGGTAAGAGACCACAGTTTCATCTTCCAACTAAAAATATTAGACTTAAAAGAGAAAGGTTATTCCCGAGGCCGGGCCAGCCAAAGAGAGCTAAGGGCCCGAAGACGGGAGAAGTAGTCGCTGATGGCAAGGAGGGCGCGAGCTGATTGGCGGGTTGTCAATACACGGTGCATTTGTTGGAGAGTTTGCTGCCGCAAATTATCAGCCTGCAACCAAAAGTATCCTTTATCACATCACCAGAAAGTGAAGTTATTTCTTGTGAACGATGATAGTCGTCTTCCTTAAGGGCTCAAAGGCCTAAAATAATATGTAGATACATGCAAGTATATATATATTTATATTAGTTGTCCTAGCACATCGTTTCTGCATGTATAAGGTAATTATAGGTTATTTTAGGAGCATAAGTGGGTGGAAGGAAGTTATTGAGTATGTTAGTGAGAGAAAGGAGTTATGGAGTCCTTGTAGGAATATTTTTGATAAACAACAATTTGGTGTAGCAGTTTGAACTGCCATTTTATGAGTGTAAAAATCCTGTTTTTTTCATATAGTATAGAATAGCTATATTGAAATGAGCATAAGATAACCTGATGAATCAAACCCTCGAGAGTGCCCAACTTTCCCATAGCCATTGCCATTTGACCCATGTAGTTGGCAACATTTCCGGAAGAACCCGACGGGCTAAGAGAACTGGCTAATGTCTCGGCCAGTGATTGCTGCAGGGCTTCCATTCCGTGTGAGAGTGCATCTTCAGCCTGTTGAGATGATTGCTGCAAGTTGTTGATGGCCAACAACTGTTGCTCGGTCAATGGCTCCAACTGATTTGCAAGAAGCTGCAACCAGGAAAGTCGAAGCTTTAAAATCCAATTTGGCTGACATAAATGTGCAAAAGAATGAAATAATAGTTACCTTAAGAAGTTCAGATGAACGAAATCCACCAAGCCAGAGGAAGCACCTTTCAGCAGGCGTCTTCCACATGCCTGACAAAATGTGAAAGACATCAGCTTTTGCAGCATCCCCTTTTATCTTAAAAATGTCATCATAGTGTGCCATAATGCCCTCCACAATTATGCGAAGTTCACCATCACCGGCATGAGAATTGACAGCGCCTCTGAGCTCATTAATCCGCCGGTTGTGGTCCTCCAGCCACCGCGCATATTCAACGTCAAAGGCCAGGGCACCTAGAAATATGGGATTTACCAGTGCATATTTTCATGAAACTCAAAGTCGCTGAAACAGAAATTTTTATAAGAAGGGGACTTGAGTTTTAAGTTCACCAAAAAACTCGAGTTTAAACAAGTTCACATAAGAAGCCGCATACCAAGCACAAAATCTCTCTCAAATTCCTCCACAAGCTGATCATCAGACCAGCTAAATCCCGTATTCTACAACACCAAGCTGAAAAACGAGAGAGAAACTGGAATTTTCACCATTTCCCTTCACTTTTGGCATTTGCATTTGCCACACCTTCTCTAACACTAATTTTGCACCTCATGTCCTAAGATCTAAGTCACTTTGATTAACTTTCTTTTCGTTTTGTCCCTACCATCTCAGACTGTCTTAACCTCCAGTCACAATGCCAACTTACACATTTCTCTGATTATTGAACAAGAAGATGATCCCCTAAGAATTCATGATACACATTCTAAGGCTCTTATAGGTTTCTTCTTTTTAACCACAGCAAAATACAGATTTTGTCTAGTATAGAACACTTCACAAGAACTTCGTATATGAAAAATCAGAATCAGAGTTTCAAGACAATTGTACCATTTCCACCAAGGGATTGAGATTTATCTCCAGAACTTGAAATAAATATTCCCTTCAGCAAAGAAAACCGCATTCACTAAATTGAAAAAGAAAATAATTTAATAGGAACTGCATATTTGGAAACAATGTACAGTAAGAACTTAAAATAGGACCTGCTGCCTAGCTCGTTGGAGCTCTTGCTCAAGTTGTGTCAATTTCATTCTGCTGCTTTCCAACTGTTGAACATAAGCCTACACACCAATACGGGAAATGCAAACAAACAAATGTAAGACATTGTTTCAGTTTGTGCCTCAAGCAGCCTCAACCAGCTCAGGATTAAATTAATTCGTTACTGTATCTCTTTTTACCACAAAAATATCCTAACGGTATCATCTCCACTAGACTTAGTTATGTTGCTTCAATTTGCTGGCAGAAAACATTCAGTCCCACATGACATTTGACCTTATGTCTCATCTTAAAGAATTTTCCCTTTTTACTCTTACAAAACTTCGAAAGTAGAGATGAACCAGACACCACTCAAGCTAATCCAAGTAGCCTTGACATGTCATAATAACATAATCTCCAAAATCCTATTAAACTAGTAGGATATGTGGCAAATGCATACAAGCCATGATGAGCAAATACAAGAAGAAACATCCTACCAAATTTTAGGAGTCAAATGCCAGATATTAATTCGAGGAATTCTTAAAAATTACATAGCTGGTAATAAATAACCTACATAGAATGTGGGAAAAATGATGCATTGCAAAAAAGTGAACAAGCATTTGAAGCAAAGGAATGGAAGGTACGAGATGCATACAATGAAATACCTACTTTTTTTCTCAAGCGGCTTTTTCTTGCGGCCTCACGGTTTTGAGCAAGCCTGCGTAAAGCCTGCAGGTGGTAGCTGAGGTCATACATTTAAATTAAAATAAAAATGCATGAGCAGGCAATTAAGAGTTCAAAAACCTTTTGATCTCTGGACTTATCACTGCCATCAGAAGCAACCACAGTCTGCAATTGATTGTTTTGAAACTGCAGAAGAAACAAATGCAATGGTTAATTCAATAAACAGCTGCAAGAGTTATATCCTACTCTGATGTTATGTTAGAAGAGAGAACAGTACCATAGTATTGATGTTTTGAAGAACCTATTTCATTGTAGGGATGAGAATAGGATTGAAGTACAAAATTTTATAGATATATATATACAAGTTTATTGCCTAAAATAAATTTAAAAAGATATACTAAATAACGAAAATGTACTTAGAAATGCAAAAAAATATTTTAACAGTATTGTATATGTAGGTAAAAAGGAGAATACACATGTCAAAAAAAAATGTAGATTGTATTATAAAAACATATTGGATGTTACCCTCAAATTCTTGTCTTCTGTGTCAGCGTCAGTCGAAGTATCTGTCCTAGGACTGGCATCCGCCATCTTTGGCACTCCACTGTCTCCTTGATTAATGCTTCAAACTAAAATGAGTACATGCATTTAATATTTCTGAGAGAGGAGTGATTCAGAGACCAATATCACCAAAATCGATCCAAACAGCAGGAAATTAATCTGCAAAAACCAAAACTGCATGAAGAATTCTTTTTCAGAATGACAGTTCTAATAAAAATTATAAACCAATAACTAAAAAGGTCAAATGGAGAAAGAATCTACCAATGGTTATACTAAGCTTAAATACTTATATTATTGATAAGTTAGCAGTCCTTGATGGCTTTTATGGATAGGTATGCCTTCATAAAGGGAAAAGTTCAAATTTGAATGTCTCAGCCAAGCAATTAATTGTATTACCACATATCCAAAACTATGTAAGTAACTTCTTCTAATCCAAATTCAACAAAATTTTAATTAGAATTATATGTTCTCCTCAAAGCAATATTAAGGACGATAAACAGAATGCAAAAATTAATCGTGAAACTTTGGGCTGGATTGGTTGTGTTCTAGGCTGATTTTATTTTCAATTTCACAGTAGCAAACCCAGAAAATGCCATTAGGCATTGTTTTGTGATTTAGAAGAGGCCCATTTCCATTTTCAAATTAAAGTAGACCCAGCCCCTACCTTGGTATTTCTTCCGCCATTTTACAGGCTATTCCCCATTTTCCACTTAAAGTTGTCACGCCCATCAATTATCTGCCTCTTCACTTCCATTTTCCCACATTATGTCACAATTTTTTACTTTCGCCTTGTCAAATCATTTTTAACTTCATAAATTAATTAAATATACCTTCTAATTAAATAATAATTTATGCACATATTCCAACAACCCACTAATAATTAAATTTCAATTTTTTATTAGCACATTTATAAAAAAGCTATTTCAAAACAACAAACCGAATCACATTTTCGATATTTCGCGTTGAATATCTCTACTAATGTACCTACCTACCTATTTCAACTACCTAAAAAGTACTATCAAAACAACACATCCAATCACATTTTTATTTTCACACGCACTACGATCATAAAATGAAAATGTTTTCTAAATCGATGAAAACAGAAAATGAGAATAAAAACACAACCAACCCGGCTCTTTATACCTAGAAAATTCACTCAATGTATATCACTTCGAGATGGCTGTAAACTAATATCATTTTGAGGTGGGCTAAGCATTCATTTGTAGGAGAATTCCATTTACATCCCACAGCCATGGAATATTATAGAGTTGCACCAAAAAATGACCTGATTTCATGAATGAAATTCCTAAGCTTACAAATAAACCATGTTGAGGTAAAGCAGACAATGAAAACAAGGGAAAAGATGATGATCATAGCATACTAGCATCCAAACATGTTGCCAAGATCTTTGTTTCCCATTAGAGAAAATGAGAATCATGAGCCACTTAGGAAGGAAAAACACTGACTATGATTATGACTATTTATTGCCCCTGTAAGGACTGAGACCCCTTATTTTAATAACATCCAAAACCATGTCAACTTTCAAAGCTGAGTCATATCAAGTTTGCAATATGGACAGCAGGTTCACTAATCTTGCATTGGTTCTGAGACATGCAGGCTCTGAAATTCATCTAATTACCTTTGACTACAATCTCTCACTTTTGACAGGATGATAATATTTCTCAACATTATTAACTAAGGTTGCAGATTGTCTTAATGCAAAATATATGAGACCTTCCTATAGCTACAATAATGGTGACAAAACTAAAACACTTCCAGAACTCGTGAACTATGAAAACACTTCAACACCACATGGTCCTTGGTTAAGTCCTCAAATGCGTTGGCACTAAAGCTTTCTTAACTAATCAAAAGAAAAAGAGGTACAAGATATTATGTTCTAATTGCATTTTTTGTAAGATTCTATTACTGTGGAGACTTTGAAGACGACATAACTATTAAAGAATCAAGGTTTAAATATACTAAACCACCAGATCTCATTCAACTCTCATAATTCTATCACATTAGCAAGCTTAATTTAAACTCAGCTCGTTCCTCTTCTCCATCAAGCATTTTCCCATGATCCCACCAAAAATCAGTAAACATCAACCGAATCCCAACAAGTTTTACAAAACAAACATGCCCAGAAAGCCAAAAATTCAAACTTTACCTCCTTTTCTCATACGGGCCGCTGAAATTCCTAGTATTTTTGGTCAATATTAATTCTTTCACCGGAAAGACAAGTGGAGTAAGAATGACAAGAAGATAAACAGAAGCGTGGTTGCTTGAGATGGAAATTACCACCCAATTTTTTGACTTTGGGTCTATGATTCTTTCTTTCTTGATTTCTCTTTCCTACTAGGGGTTCAAACTTGGAAGTTATTGACGTTTACTTCGCTTTTCGTATGAAAAGGGCAAGAACGAATGTTGTGAGGGAGAAATAGTGGTTGGGGACTCGGGGAGTGGGGGTGGGGGTGGTTGGAGACTACTGCTGCTCAAGCTTCAGCAGAAAATGAGCCTGATATTCAAAAAGAAATTGGGATATTATTTTTTATTATGTTCTAAATCTCTGCATGGAAGTCATTTTTCAGAGAAAAATACTATTTATTACCTTTTCTCCTAATTATTTTCTTTATGAAGTAAGAGAGATACAATTTGATACAGGCAGAACATAACAACTTTATCAGCATGATTTTCTGTTATTTTTAAAATAAATTATTTAAATATTTTATTTTTTTATTAAATTTTTATATTAGTACTTCCAACTGGTTCAATTTTAAATTTCAAACATCAAGTATAAATGTGTAAAGGTGATATTAGTCAATTAATTGACAATAAAAATATTATAAATGACATGTATATATGGGTACAAAATAACATGCAATACAACAATTAATATAAGATTAATGTGATTCCAATAAGACCAAAGTTAACCAATAAAATAAATTTTGCGGTTCGTAATATTATAGTCAGATTAGTGCTGTCATCACCAAAATATAGTAGCAAAAAGTCATCATAAATTGAAAATATTGGTAACTTTGAACTTTTTTGTTTCATAATTTCTTGATATTTTTCTTCTAGGCAAAAAATATATACTCCCATAATTTGGCGATTCCACTTCACATTCCGAGTTTGCAACATGTGTGGATGACTTGAACCTAACAAAAATATTCCAAGCACCCTCTTGATACGTGGAAATACTGAGTCATTTTGCATTTTTATTGTAGTAGTAAGTAATACTTTTTTGTTAGATTTTTGGAGTGAAAATAAAATTAAGTGATTTTTTTAATATTAAAATTTATATGATGTATATATATATATTAAAAAATATATGTTTTGAAGAAAAAATAAAAATATATTTAATTATATTTTTCCAAAACAATATTGTTATGAAAACATAAAACCAAACATTCCCTTTACATTTATGTGTGCGAAAAAAAAAACAGAAGTCATACTTATTTCCTCCTATATTAATGTCTATCGTACACACCAATTCCTCTATTTTCATCCGGTAAATGCGTAAGCGTACATTCAACATAAAAGAGTTAAGAAAGGGGTTGTTGGATTACCAATTCAGTTTGTTAAACTTCTAAAAATTCACGAAATCGCAACTTTTCCATTGAGTTCATTATTTCGTGAATATATGTTACTTCATTACATTCAACCACATCACCTAAAAGAAAATGATATTGACATTGCTCCGAAGGAAAATGAGATGGAATCTATGTCCATGCAACTTCTATTGACCATATAAAAGTTTTTAACATTCAAGATCTTTGAGTGGGCATCATACATATGAAGCGTATAGAAAAGAATTTTACACATACCGCCCAAGAAGGTTGAATACCTGAAAAATGAAAACTTCTAAGATGCAGGGCTTCAAAGAGTCAGACATAAACTAACTAGTGAGGACTTTGAGGACAGTAATTGAAAATGTCAAGAAAGGATCAAAAACAAGGAGACAGTTTAACAGAGGCTCATCCTCACTTCACAGTGAAACCTGATCTAAACCACACACAATACCTGCATCAGGATGACACCCAAACATGCGCTAAAGAAAAATGACTATTAGAAGGAGGGGGCTGCAGAAACACAGCATTGAAATGCACGGAATACAAAAGATTGTTTCGACATAGAAGTAAAACAATGGTTCAATTCATAAGACAATGCGGAGCTATGATGTCTGCAACAAGGAAACTTCCCATACGGCTGTCTGCACTTTCCTTTCTTACAATCAAATCAAAACCTTCACCTGATTCTTTTCCTAAACTCTAATCAGGGTAAGGATGGAAACAGGGCTTTGCTGAGTTGAGATTAACTAGGCAGGGTAATGCTTTCTCTACCCTATGAACATGCCCTCTAAACGAAAACCACCAAACAGATAATCCTAACACAAGACAACTTAATCGAACCATATCCATGTACAAAGAAAGGGAAACTTCAAATATCAACAAAATAAACCTAATCAGCATCAGCAAAAACAGTTCATTATTCTATCCACAAGAACATTCCTCCAGATATTCATCGTTCAAACAGCTAATCCTGTTCCTAACTAACCTTAAACACAGTTGGGGCATTGTGCACCTATCCTTCTAACCAAAAGGGAAACTTCTTTCAGAGATCAACAAGATAACCCTAATTACCTCTCTATGCAGATACAGGCAAAGCCATCAAAGTTCTTCTTAATCCCCTAGTCAACACGTGCTTGAATTTCGAGAATCAGAGTCTAGAAAACACCTTCAAAGAATGAAATTTGTATAGAGATATGACCATCCATCAGCCAAAAGATTATTTGTACAGAAAAGAATCTGAATCACTGTTCATAATAACAACATCACACAAAACTAAACTGATTATCCCTCATACGTACATAAAACATACACCGCAAGAACATAAAAATGTAAATAAAAAATCAGAATAAATTTCCAACCTCTAATACAAGAGCCCCAATTCACCAAAAAGCCGAGAACATTAAGAATTACAGAATAAGTCCCCCAATCAAAGAAGCCCAAACAATACAAATACCCCAAGCAAGATTAGCCAAATAATGTGAACCAACAAAAGGGCCTGGCCCGCCGGGCCCGACCCGCCATTGCCCACTTCACAATACCCGAACTTCTTGACACGCGCCCCTGCGCAATGGGCCTCAGCGCAGCCGCACCAATAGGTGACACCGTCGACCCCGCAAACCGGATCGGGTCGGAAGCATTTCACGGGGCAGGTGTCCGGCTTTGTATTCAACGGGCAGAGGTCATTTTCTTGTTGATCCGAGGGCAGTTTGAGGAAGCCAGGGTCCGATCGGACGGTGGGGGGGAGAAAGGTGACGAAAAGAAAGGTGAGGACGAAAATTGAGGATGGTTTGCTGGAGAACAAGTGCATTTCAGCGACCTTCGAGATGATCGACTGAATATCGCTCCCTGGGATTTCTTCTTTTCACCTCAAATCACAATTTTTTTCTCAAAAGGGAAGAAAAGAGTTTTTAGGTCTAGGGGAACTGGAATGGAAGGTGCTAGATTTTCAATTCTAGGGTGTTTTACTTTTTTTCATCGTGGAATTCGATTTGGGGGGTTTTTTTTCAAGAAAGAAAGGTGTTGCTTGCTTTATCGGACGCGCACTATGGAACTCTTTTGACTCATTCCTTTTATATTTATATATATTCATAAAGTGAGCAATTCTTGTTCACGCAAAGAATATTAATGACTAATAATAGATTTATGTGTATTATTTCTAGTAAATGTGAAGTTTTGTAAATATATTATTGTATTTCTTATTTTTTTTTTTACTTCTAATTGAAAAAAAATTTACATTGTTGGATTATTTATTTATGTATTTTGGTTAGGATTAGGGGGGAAGATGTTGTATTAGGTGATCCACCAGGTTTTCCCAGATTTACACATGGGTTTTGCTGGCCTTCCAACCAGGTGGCTTGAGCTGGAGCCACACATATCTTGATGATTTACAATTAAAATTAAAATTTTCCTATAAAATTATTGCCTAATTTATAATGCTCCTGATGTTATTTTCTTTTTAAGAAAACAGTAAACAATTTATTGTGAATAATCAACAGCCAAAACTTCAGTAATTACATCTTGTCCGGCAGAAGAACTGCGGTAAAGAAATAAAGGCTGCCTAGCAATAAAATGAGTGCATTCATTAGCTTCTCTTCAAACCTGTAGAAAGGGGATTGATTCTATGCTATGCAGAACTTCTTGCATTCTATGCTGCGGTAAGAAATAAAGCTTTGACTAGAAACTTGATTTAATGACTCGTTCCAAATTGAGTCAAATAAATAAAAGTATGAATCATAAAATAAATTTGCTTTCTGACACCTAAGATTTGAATAAATTCGTATCTCAAATGGTAACGTTGAAAATGTGAAACTTAAATTTGATTTCAACATATCAAGTTAAAATAAATTATATCTCAAACAATAAAGAAGAAGATTCAAAACTTTGACTTTTAACTGAAATATAATGAACTGAAATTTGAATTTGATTTCAACTACACTATATTTCAAGTGACAAAAATAAGAATTCAAAATTTTGAATTTGTACTTAAATATTACCGATCTATTTTCATAATAATAATAGCAGCATTAATAGTAATTGTTGATGGTTGATATTTGTAATCGCTTATTGTTGTTTTGATAATCCATTATTGAGTAATGCATTATGAGTTTGGGTATTTAATAGTTTTCCTCACGGAAATTTTTTCATTTATAACATATCAAATCCACATAAAATAATTAAACAACTTAAATTTTAGATCAAGATTGATTCTATTGCTTAGTCTCCTTAAACCCAACAAGATTTTTGATGGGCTACCTCTTAAGCCCAAACCAATACATAGACCCAAGAACAAACTAACGTTTACACAAAATAATAAGCAAGTAATTCTTAATCATGGAAAATTCCTCTTCCAATTTCAAATGTACTGTTGTTTCCTTGGTTTATCTATCCCCTTAATGCACTTTTTTTTATCTCATATTTCAATATGATACATACATATATATGTTAGGTGTATTTTATTATCAATTAATTATTTTTATAAGAAAATATTTGATACACGTGTCTTACATCTATGCAGTAAAATATGAAATGAAACAAATATTGAAATAAAGGATTTAATGACAAAAAGCTTTACCAACGGACAGGACCTTGTCTTCCAACTGTCATAACTAACATTTAAACAAGGCCTCCCACTCCCCCAAAGAATATGACAACTAAAATTAAGCTGTGGCAATGATACAAAGATCTACACAAACAAAACTGTCCACAAACAGGTATGCATGCCTCAAATAAGCATAACTTCCAAATCTATATAACACCTTCTCATATGCCTCATTTTCAAAATCAAAAAAAGAAGAAAACCAAAAAGAGTGTTTATATACACACACAAAAAAAGTTTTTTTTTTTTTAAGTTTCTCGTCCCCCGTTATCCAGTCTCTCTGCTCGCTTAGCTCAATCCTTGCGGGGGAGATCATGGGAGGCTGTGCGAGCAAACCTAAAGACTTGGATACCGAGACGGCGCCTGCCCCGGTTGCAGCACCAGAGCCTCCTGTTGAGCCAGCACCCGCTCCCGAGAAAGTTGAGGCAGAGACTGTTGAACAAGTAAGCAATCAAATACATTTTTGCATTCTGATGTCAAGAACTGCATATATTTTCCATTATGTTTAAATGCATATGAGATTTTTAAGAGTTTGTTAAATGTTTTAAAGTGTTTACTAAATTTCTTTTTTAAAATTAAATTTATAAAATTTCAAAATAAAACATTAAGATTTTATAAATTTTTTTTTTTTAAATAAGAAAATGTTGCATTGTTTTCAACATCTTAATAAATTCTTTAATTTTGACAATTTTAGTAATAAAATTATCATTACTCACATTTTTTAAATTTCAATATTATATTTTATCCAAATATTTCAATAACTTATTTTAAAAGTAAAATTGAACATATAACTATAAGCTCCAACGACACCATGCGAGATAGAATTTATAAACTTTTTAAAATAAATTTAGGCAAGTATCCTCTTGATGTCTTTCTTGAATTGATCATTTCAGGAGAAGAAAGATGAAGGAGAGACTAAGGAAGAACCTTTGGCCGATGCAATCGAACCAGCTCCGGGGGCCCCAAAGACCGAGGAAGCTACAACCGAAGCAAAAGCAGCTACTGAGGAAGCTGTTCCGGCTGAGGCCAAGCCAACAGAAGCCGAAGTTGTGGACAAGCCAGCAGAAGCCGAGGTTGAGGCTGCTGAAGAGGCCAAGGAGCCACCAAAGGAGGCCAAAAAGGAGGCATCAGAGACTGTTGCAGCCGCTTAGAAAGCAGCAGGCAAAAGTTATGCAGCCGTAGATAATAGTAAAATAATGCGTTAGGTCTCAGTTTCCATTGAATAAATCGTTGTAATGTTAGGTGACGTGGAGTGTTTCTTTCCGTAGGTGGCTCAAGGAATATAATTCTGCACGATAGACAAATGGTCACAGTTGATTGTACTCATTCGGCAAAATAATTAAAATTCTGTATTTTTGGGATTCATAATTTTCTTCTTTAAAAAATAAAGAATCAGACATCACGCTACAACCACCAACCACACCCAAACCATTTAAATGAATTTAAATACTTTTTTGTGCTCAATGAGATTAAGATAAAACAAAAACTGAAGGCCATAAAGTCAATAATAGAGGTGGATGTGCCCTACTCATAACAGGGCATTAATTTTTTGTTGAAAAAATAAGGGCTCTGTAAAAATAAATGATAAGGTTGTTATATTCTTTTTTATAATTATATGCACAAACAGAGGACCACAAATACACACGCAACCAAAAAAAAAGGGGGGAAAAAGAAGACGAAGAAGAAGAAGTAATTTGTTGGGTTAAAATCTATATGATGATATTCGAATTTGGCGTCTATGCTTCCAACGTAATATTAGGGGTTTGTAACAATATATTCTAAGTAATGGAGCATATATTTTATCAACCACACTTAATCTTACTTGATATATAACATGAAGATGGGATGAAATACCTAACAAAATAGTGAAGTCAGACTAGACTGCCTGAAAACAAATACTCGCAAATGAATAGTAGATGCTCAAATTTATTTTAAATTCAGAATAAGTATTGAAATTTATTATCAATTTATCAGTTTATTATTAATAAAATTGAAGACACTAGTAATTTAAGTACTAATAGCCATGATTCAAACTTATTTTTGTTGGAATATTGTAGGGACACCAATGCTTTTTTCTGTCCATTTCATTTTTTTTCCAAAAAACAAATGTAATATTTGTTTACAAATTATGTGTTTTGGATTATATATTTTGGGAGAATGATTTTGGTAGTGGGGTTGGGAAATGTGAATTTTGTATTGGAGAATGTGATGTATGTTTATTTATGATTTAGGAATAGTAAAAAAATTATTTTGGAAAAATTTGATATGTTTATTTATGTTTTGGGAGGAGACAAATTTTGTTGTAGCAGTTAAATTAATGCATTTTTTTTGTTTTGAAAAGAGACAAATTCTATTGTAGCAATCAAATCAATATCTTTTTATTGAATTTTGAGGATGTAAATGGATTTTAGTAGTATTTTTTATTATGATATAATAATAAATATATGTAAATGTGCTGGTAATGATTGTGATGTAAAAAATATTGGATTTTTGATCATTTACTAGTTAAATTGCAAGAATAATCTGGTTATTTTAGAAACTATTTTGGGAGAAAAGAAAGTCATATGTTTGATTATATTCTCCCAAAATAATTTTATTTTGGGAGAATATAACCAGACATAGCCAAAGACTTTGGGAATGTTTGGTTATATTTTTTGTTTGATTTTATTATATGTTTATTATATATTTTGGGAAAATAAATTATTGAAAAATGTGAAAATTATTTCTTGATATGTTTGTTTATATTTTGGGGGAAATATTTTTTATTGTAACAATCAAATCAATGCTTTTTGTTGGGTTTTTGGAGTGAAAAAGGAATTAAGTTATTTTTTTAATATTTGAATAATAAAAAATATATATAATATGTATGTATATATTGAAATATGTGTAATTTAAAAAAAATAGGGATATATTTGGTTATATTTTCCCAAAATAATGGTAATATTTGTTTATAAATTACGTATTTTGGATTATATATTTGGGAGAATGAGTTTTGGTAGTGGAGTTGGGAAATATGAAATTTGTATTGAAAAATGTGATGTATATTTGTTTATGATTTGAGAATAGTAAAAAAATTATTTTGGAAAAATTTGGTGTGTTTGTTTATGTTTTGGGGAGAGACAAATTCTACTGTAACAGTCAAATTAATGCTTTTTTGTTGTTTTGAGATGAGACAAATTCTACTGTAGCAGTCAAATCAATGTCTTTTTATTGAATTTTGAGGGTGTAAATGAATTTTAGTAGTATTTTTTATTATGATATAATAATAAAATATTATGATATATAAATGTATGTATATGTGATGGTAATGATTGTAATGTAAAAAATATGAAATTTTTAGTTATTTGCTAATTAAATTGCAAGGATAATCTGATCATTTAAGGAATTATTTTGGGAGAAACGGAAGGCATATGTTTGGTTAAATTATTTTTGGAGAATGTAATCAAACAAAGACATTGTTTTTCTGGGAAAACATAACCAAACAAAGCCTTTGTTTGTTTGTAAATTGAAGCATTTTGTCAAAATAATTTTTGAATAGTGTGATTGGAAAATGTAATAGTTGTCTATCAGTTTGTTTTTTTGGGTGGTAAGCGGATAATATTTTGAGAGAAAATTATTTGTTTGGTTATGTTTTAGAAGGTAACAAGATGTCACATTAATAATTTTTTTATTGGGTTGGTAGAATGAAATTGATATTTTAAAATTATTTATATATTTTTATATATATATATATATATATAGATTGGATAGAGGGCACAAAAAATAAGACGGTTAGATAATAGGCCTGGGTAGAAAATGTATTGAAAAGATATTTTGAACTTTTTTTAGTGTATTTTTGGGAATGGAGTTGGAAAATATGTATAATTTATTTATTTATATTTTAAAAGTTGAAAAATGAATTGAGTATATGTAACCAAAACATAGCCAAAAATGCATAATAATATTTTCTATATTTATTTGGTCCCTTGGGGAACAAGTGACCATATATATACACTCCGGGTTTTTACTAGGGCTTTATCAATCGCTATTAAAGTTCCATTTCCCAAACTTCCCCCCAATTTTCCCCTCTAAATTTAGGGAAAATTCACTAAAAATCAAAGGAAAATGACCTTCGTGAGGCCGAATTCTCTCAACAAGCTTCAGAGCATCAGAAGTCTCCTCGCTGCTCACTCGGCGATCAGCTCACGCGCAATTTCCACCGCTCCTCCGCCGCTGCTTAATCAACCATCCACTCATGTTTCTCCACGTCAGCTTCCTTACCCGTTGTCCGCCACCGTCCGGCACATCCGCCAATCCCGCGACCCAAGCACCAGGTACTATTTATTGCATTTTTCTGGTTGCTTATTTTGCATCTCATTTATTTTTTCTGCGAGAGTACTGGTATTGCCACATTAGTCGTTTTACGCGCATTTGCTGTAACTTATTTTGTTTATTGTTGCTGCTAAATCACATTCTACTGTCAGTTAAGTTTGCTTTTCCACTGTTTACAATTGATTTCAATTTCCTTTCGTTATTGCTTTTTTTGGTTATTCGTTTTGCATCTCATTTGTTTTTCTGCGATCTGCTACATCGATTCATTTGGCGTGCATTTGCTTTCGCTCATTAGTTGATTGTTGCTTCTAAATGACATTGTACTATGCAGTTAATTTTTGCTCTTTCACTGTTTTTGTACGATTTCTTCAATTTCCCTTTGTTCTTCGTTTTGAATCTCATTTCATTTTTGTCTGCTAGGTTACTGATTCTACTACATCGATTCAGTTTATGGCTTATTTGTTGATTGTTGCTGCTAAATCACATTCTACTATTCCGTTAAGTTTGTGCAGTTTTGCTGCATTTGTACAATGTTTTTTGAATTTCCCATCACTTGTCATTGATGGTTGCTGCCAAATGTTTACGGCTTATTTGTTGATTGTTACTGCTAAATCACATTCTATTATGCAGTTAAGTTTGTGCTGTTTCACTGCGTTTGTACAATTTCCTTCAGTCTCCTGTCACTTGTCATTGATTGTTGCTCCCAAATGTTATTTGGTAATGAAAAGATTTAGTGGAAGTGAGCTAAAGACTTAAAAAGAAAAATAGAAATATTTATGGCTGCTTTCTTAGCAGTGATGCATGATTCATAATACAAAACCTTTTGCTCACTTAGTAACTTGTAAATGGTAAGCAATATTGTGATTTTTGGCAAAGATATGAGATTCCACCACCAGTGAATTGGGGAATCCGGATTGTGCCTGAGAAGAAGGCGTATGTTATTGAGCGATTTGGGAAGTATGTGAAGACGTTGACTCCTGGGATCCATTTGTTGATCCCACTCGTTGATAGAATTGCTTACATGCATTCCCTAAAAGAAGAGGCAATTCCAATTCCTGACCAGTCTGCTATTACCAAGGACAATGTCAGCATTCAAATTGATGGTGTCCTCTATGTTAAGGCATGTATTTCACTTTGACTTTTGGTTTTATGGCGTGGATTGAAATCTAAAGAATTTCTGAGGCGAACATTGATATCTCTTTTGTTGTCTGAAGATAGTGGATCCAAAGTTGGCGTCATATGGAGTTGAGAATCCATTGTATGCTGTGATTCAGCTTGCACAGACAACTATGCGAAGTGAGCTTGGTAAGATCACTCTCGACAAGACTTTTGAGGAAAGGGACACACTCAATGAAAAGATAGTGGTGAGTATTTGTGCCTGGATTTTAGTTGGGTAATTATCTAGAATGTTCGTGGATTTTCTTTATAACTTCATATACACAAGCTTATGTTCAAGTTTTTTTGTTGCACGATGCACCCACCCCTCAGTGATGCTCTGTTTTACTTATCTAGGCGATCATGTAAGGGCATGTTTCTCTTTTCTAACTAAAGCGTGTTTTACTCATTCAACTGAGAAATTTTAATATATATTAGATTTCTGTAGTTGAGACTCCATCAGAAAAGGATTCTATGCCTGTCTTTATGTTTTGAAAAGACATTGTTATGCTGACAAAATATGCCACAACAGTGAAAGGAAGTGTACTAATCTCTCTATCCAAGTCATTGATATTTATGGGATTTTGAAAATTCATGCTGTGGGACATAAGGAGTTTGTGTAAGTCTTAGAGGTATTTATAATTCTTATGATCAACATCTGCCAGCTGTTTGTGCTAGTGTTTCTTTAACTGAGCATTATAGTCTAATATTTTGATTCCGTATGTATTTACATGGACATAATATGTATCTATGAGGACACATGTGATTTGATAGTAAATGGTATTTAGTGGATAAGAATGCTCAAAACAGACATTTGCCTGTGAACATATGTAGGGAAGAGCATAGTGTTCCCCTTTATATTATATCTTTCTGCTTAGTTAATTACCATACTATGCATAGCACTTTAACTAATTTTATTTCTTCACATCCACTCATTCATTAATTTCCGAAATTCACCTTGCACCAGTTTGTCTATTTTATCTCTGATTATGATATATGAGTGCTGTCTGCTTGTCAGTTGCTTTCTTCTCTCTGTTTATAACGTAACCGCCAGCTTGGGAAAAAAAAAGATGCACATGAACAGGTTCATCCATTGGCAAATATGGCAACAATTAGAATTGTCAATTTAAGATGCTTATGATGTGTGCTCTTTTGCTTGGTAGTTCATTTTACCATGGAAATTATTTGTGGATCACGTGGTGTTCAGTTAGCTTTCACCTTCCTGCATACTTTGGATTGACTGCTTTGGATGTGTATTTGGTGCAGATTGCTATCAATGAAGCTGCAAAAGATTGGGGATTGAAATGCCTGCGTTATGAAATAAGTGGGTACATTATATTCAATGTTTCTTAGTTTGCTAAAGCTAATCCCTGAAGGGTTTCTGGTCCATCTTATTTCAATCTTGTATTCCCTTCACCAAATTCAGGGGATATATCCCCTCCACGTGGCGTGAGGGCAGCAATGGAGATGCAGGCTGAAGCAGAGCGCAAAAAGAGAGCTCAAGTTTTAGAATCTGAAGGTAAGGGATTCAAAATGCTCTCTCCAATGTTTAGCTTGCCTTTGTCATGTTAGAAGTAATGTATTTTAAGCTGGTCGCTGATGAATATAATGCATGCTACTGCTTGACTTTAGGATGTACGTACAAAAGCCCAAGATAATGCATTTTCATGTTTCTTATTCATTAGATCTAATCTTCTACTCATATACAGGAGAAAGGCAGGCAAATATCAATATTGCAGATGGGAGAAAGAATGCAGTGATTCTCGCATCAGAAGCTGCCAAGCTGGACCAGGTTAACAGAGCTCAAGGTTGGTCGCTATTTTTGCGATTCAATATGTAGAGCTTTCATAACCGTGTCATAATAGCAGATAGTTATCGATGGCCTTGAGCGAGGGAATGTTTTTGATCCCTCAACCCAAGTAAAAAGGGATTATAAATTTGACCTGTCAGTGGTCCTGTCTGGCAATTATTTTTGACATGGATTCTTGAAATTTTTCATAGATAGTTTAGGAAATTATAGATGTTCCTGTACCTCAATTTCTTTTAAACATCAACTAGGATCCCTTATTTGTCCTTTCCTGTTGAATTTATGTCATGATAGGAGAAGCAGAAGCTATCCTTGCTCGAGCACAAGCTACGGCTAAGGGAATTGAGATGGTGTCGCAATCCCTCAAAGAAAATGGGGGCGTGGAGGTGAGGTTTTTCATCTCTTTAACTGACCAATTGAAGAGATAATTTAACGGCTAAGGGAATTGAGATAGTTTCTTTTTGTGGTTGCAAGATTTCTTTTTCATTTTTTCTTTCTAACGCACAAACATTCCCATTTATACTCCCATGAAGAACAAGAAAAATGAAATATGCAAGGTATTAGGTTTCTTGCCCTTTATGAGGGCATATGTGGAAAACAATGGAAAATACTTCTTAGTTGCGAAAATACACATGGTTTGTTATATAGTTCTATTTGAACTCATTGAGGATCATGTTTTGCTGGATTTGCAGGCAGCTAGTTTAAGAATTGCTGAGCAATATATCCATGCCTTCAGCAATATCGCAAAAGAGGTAAAGGCACAGATCTAGCACAGTGTCATGTTATAATCATGATTGTGAGGCAAGAATTTCCAATAAATATCTTTTCCTGGTATTTTTTTTTTTTTGTTTTTTGTTTTTTTCCCCCATCATTCATCTAGGGAACAACTGTGTTGCTTCCCTCGAGTGCTTCTAATCCTGCCAATATGATGGCTCAAGCCCTAGCGATATACAAGAACTTGATTGGCAAAGACAATGGGTTTCCTGAGATTTCCCAAGCTGGACGAACTGATCCCATTAAGATTGATGCTTCATCTTTGGAATCTGATGACCCAAGTTCCACAACCACTGAACCTGCTGATCGGGAACACCTTGGAGAACCTGTGTTTTCACTACAAAGCCCAGGGAAGGATAAAAATTGAGAAGGATCACAGGTGATACTGCATCCATTCATAAAACAAAAACAAAAGGTTATATGCTCTTGTTCTTGTTACCGCAAAGGTTTTACACTGCAATCACTATTTCCTTGAGAGATTGTAAGGACTAACAACTGCAAAGATAGAAACTAAACTTGTGTGAAGCCCCATTTTTCCCCCCACACTGATTCTGTATTGGATTCGTCATTCTTGCAAACACATGGAGAGGACAAAGAAGTTGTAGGAAATAATTTTCCATCATTACTGCTTCACAACGTTGATTATTTGATCTCACACCTTGGATGGACAGATGCGCAAACAGACTGTTATAGTTTAATCTTTCTTATATTTTGAGCCGGTGATTGTGATGGAATGAGAAGTTCTGGTTTGTGAAGAAACCCACTCTGCTGCTTGTTATTTGCAAGCTGGTTAAATACCATCCCTATTCACAAAAACAGAATTTCCTTGGTTTAGGTAAACTATAGAACACATAAACCTTTACTAAAAGATTTTATACATTTGTAAGATAAATACTAAAATTTATGAACTGTTAATATTAATAATTTTGTGATCGATACAAGTAAAATTAACAGAATTTTTAAAATTTTAAAAATGAAGTATGAACTTGTTATAAATATAAGATCTAGTTAATTTCTTTTGAAAAGTTAACTAGTTTAATGTTCATTTTAATCAATTACTGCCACAGAGTGACTGGATACAAAGAAAATAAACGAAATCAGCGCAGATAATTTTTCAAAAATTGTATTCAATGCAAGCAAGAACATTGAATGACAAATACAATTGCAGCACTCAAATCCACAAATTAATAGCGAAACCAAATCATCATAGCTATAGGCACAAACCAACCAAGCCATTAGGCAGCTCTCCTCTCGCAAAATTGTAAACCCGTCTTCAAATATCTCTACAAAATAAGAGTCTCCTACGGATAACATTGATAAAAAAGGGAGAGCCGGCGAAAAGAGAAATCATCTAAGGATAATATAATCCTACGTCTTGACAACAACTCATTCTTCCCCGGCAATAGTTCCCTTCTCACTGACATAGATACCATCAAGAAACTTTCTGATATCCTTGTTCTTCACATGGCATTTCTGTAAAAATAAACAAAAGCGTGAGTCTCACTTGTGCATGCAATACATAAGGGGGCAAAAAGATTGTGTGGATCCTCTATTCTTGTTTCATCTTCAATTCCGATTCACTAATTAATGCCAAGCATATTAAATATTTTTTTATAAAAATAATTAATTATGATTCGGATAAACTTGGCATATACATTCACCAAGTAGGAATTGAAGGCAAATTATAAACTGAAACAAAGGATCCAAAGTGCAGAAATAGAATAATGTGGTACCTGGTTTATCAAGGCAGCCGACCTAGAAACAAGCTCAATATCATTTCCATCCAAAACCAATTCATCCTTAACCTTCTCAGACCGCACAATTGAAACCCCCTCAAGCATATCCACCTTCCTCACCTGGTATAATTGGCAACAATAAAATTGTGAATATTAACCAAGTCAAAGATTAGTTAAGCTATAAATACAAGAAGCTCGAGCAACTTTAACAACCTAGCAAGAGCTCAGAGTCAACATTCCAAGGACAGCTAATTTGTGCCAGAAATCAAAAGCATTACCATTATTTGTGCTAGAAATCAAGATATCTAGAGCCTATTCTCCAGAAGTGAAGCATATTGTTACCAATGCAATAGATACAGACTTTTAAGAAACCATTTCATTTTATTTCTGATAGAATAACATCACTGCACTTAATTTGCACTGCTTCGTACTGTTCAATAAAGATTCGAATGCACCGAAGGGAAAGCAAGTATATGATACTTTTGTGAGTGTGTGCCTACTGTGATCCTGGAAGCAATGGAAACCAAGATGTGTCCAGATTTTCAAAACAAACGTGATATCGTGATGTGTTTTCCCACTACAAAAATAAAGGAGAATGCAGCTTTATTGAAAAACATTCTATAACATTTTAGCATCATTGGCAACAATCACCCAATAAATTAACTGAACCTGTGGTTATAAACTTCGGTTCCATTTACAAGTATATAACCAAACCAACACCTTCATTCAAAAGAGTGATCTAATCTTATAGTGTAATCTAATCGTATTGAATCAGTAAAATGCGGGAAATCAGAAACTCTGGACCTTCAGGCCTTAACGACAACCATAACGAATAAATCAACATATCACCAATATAATCAGTAAAAAGAACAAAACTAAGTAATAGAAGCACAGTAAAAATGATGCCTACTAATAATATATATATCACAGTCAAATACTAGTTGCAGACAATACAAACGCACACAAAAAAAAAATTAAAAAATAAATTTTAGCTAGACTTTCAAATACCCTCTTCTCCCCGAGGAAGTTACGGATCTCAATAGCTGTGCCGTTATTGGTGATAGAAGCATTGATCGGAAAGTGAGCATATACAAAACGCATCTTGTAACAATAACCCTTCGTGACACCATTGATCAGATTCGACACGTGGCTGAGCGCAGTGCGAATGGCTGCGGTGGTTTTTCGGCTACCAAACCACGCGTCAACCTTCAGCTTCTTCTTACCGGTGGCTTCATCGGTAATTAGCTGGAAGTCTAGATTGAGATGCTTAAAATTGCGGGAGAGCTTTCCCCTTGGCCCTTCCACTTCGATCATTTTGGCTTTCACCTTAATCTTAACCCCCTCGGGGATATCCATGGCGTCCGAGGACAGAATGGTTTTCATTTTTCTCTTTGTTCCTCTCGGTGTGTGAACTGCGTGGGCTGAACGGGGTGAGCAGGCAGCAAAACCCTAAGGTGTATTTATATCGAAATGTCAGGTATTGGAGAGAAAAGGAAAAGCCCTAGTTTGTCGTTTGGCTACGAAAGTTAAGACCAAAATTGGGCCAA
The DNA here is from genome assembly GCA_014898725.1 of Jacaranda copaia. Taxonomy (NCBI): domain Eukaryota; kingdom Viridiplantae; phylum Streptophyta; class Magnoliopsida; order Lamiales; family Bignoniaceae; genus Jacaranda; species Jacaranda copaia. The sequence continues at coordinate 343,403 of JACGDI010003514.1, read as the reverse complement.
TCAGGCTATTTATTGGGCTTCAGAATCAACAACAGTTGGGCCCAGGAATGAATTGCTTGGCAAAAATCTTAAGTAAAATGGGCTGTCAATCCAAATTGGGTTTGGTAACCAATTGAAGATCCGAATTTGAATTCAATAATAAATGTTTGAGCACATCAATTGGATCTTGGTCAAGTTTTGTATAATGTGATCGTATTAGGATCTTGATCCAATTAAATTAACTCCATCTAAACTATGTTTTTTGGAAATAATTGTATGAACGAGTGGATTGTGTATGATGCGGTTGTTTCGCATTTCAATTTTCAAGAAAAACAATACATGAAATTATTCAAAGAAGTCAATATGATCATCTTTCTAAGATTTCAAATAAGAAGAATTTAAAAGAGATGTTGACTCTAACTACTGCCCATATATGATTCATACTAATTTTGATTTCATCATATTTTCATTACGTTCTTGATATGTTTTTCTAAATTTAACCTATTGTTAAGAGCTACAAACTAAAAACTCTTTTCACAAATGTCATTCGGTAATGGTAGAGCAATTTTAATTTAACACCCTTGAAGTTTACATTCTCCCACAAAATAAAATGAGGATTATATTGATATTGTGTTCAAATCACAAATTTTGTGAACAGAAGATACAAAAATCTCAAAAATTACACAAAGCATTGATAAAAGTAGTTTGACCCTTTTACCCCCTTATGGTGATTGATTGCCATTGTTGAGTACAAATTTTTGATAGACATTTCAACCGCTGAGGTCCTTAATGTTTCCACACATTCCTAACAGAGCTACTACTACAAAATGCATTCCACAAAATCCTCACAAAAAGACAAACCCACAAGAACTCCACCAAGTGTGAACAGATTAGAAGAAGCCAAGATACCTTTTGAATTGCTGATGGCGACCGTTTTGGGATAATTTCATTAGGTGCCTCAAGCTTTTGGATCAGCCCACGAGCCTGCCACACGCCCTGTCCAAATGGACCCCTTTTCATCCCCCACGTGTCCTCTCCTCATTGGCCCGGAATCAGCCGTGTATCAATTGGCCACCTTCTATATAATCCAAGCTTTGCACATTCAAGAAATCCACACTTCAATCCTCCATTGTGAGTCCAAATTCTTCTTCTTCTTCCTCTGATTTCTGCTTGAAGCCCTTTTTAGAGAACAATGTTTCTTGAGGCAATTTCTGCTCTATCTGTTCAGGGTTCTGCCAGTCTTGGACCCTTAACAAATCCGTCCAATTCTGCTACCTTTTCATCCCCATTTTTCCCTAACCTGAATTCACTCTATTCGTCTTCTTCTTTTTCTGGTCTTATTTTGTCAAAGAATCGGCGCCATGGTGCTGCAGCCAGCGCAGCGAATGAGGCTGTGAGTTTGCCGCTCACTGGTGTGGTTTTTCAACCATTTGAAGAGGTCAAGAAAGATGAACTTATGGTCCCAATAGCTCCAGAGGCTTCACTTGCTCGCCAGAGGTACTCTGAAGAGTGTGAGGCTGCAATTAATGAGCAGATCAAGTGAGTTTTCTCGGTCAATTTCTCTTATTTTCCCCAACTCTCATTCTTACATAAAAAGTGGTTATCTGCGTGGCTTTGTGTTGTTTTCTTTATGTTGAATGGAGGGCCGAAGGGAAAAGGTATAAGAAAGCCTACCTTGTTGAGCATATCATAAATTAGTTGAAAGATTGATGAATAATAATGATGTTAGAAGGCATAACTTTGGGTTTCATAAATTTTAGAAATAGTTAGTGATGCAGTTCATGTTTACTGAACTTGTACAAATATCGAGATTTCAAGAGTTTGTATTGGTCAAATATCTGACCTTTTCATATGTAAAGTTTAGCAGTTGCTACTGTTTTAGCTCGTAAATTCCTTGAAATGATCAGTTTATGAAGATGGGCTGAGGATCTGTCAGCTTTGTGGTCGTCAATAATAGTTAAAGAACTAAAACAGTCAATTTACTGAGATTTTTCAGACTGATATCAAGTATATGTTAAATCTTAATACAATATTTGTACTAATATATTGGTTTTCACTTTTGTTTCAGTGTGGAATACTGTGTGTCCTATGCATACCATTCCCTTTTTGCATACTTTGACAGGGATAATGTTGCTCTAAAAGGCTTTACAAAGTAAGAAAACAATAAACTCATATCTTCTGTTTATCTTGGTCTTTACTTCTTTTTCCTTGTTTCTTATATGTGTACATGATAATCAACTGCCAGATTTTTTAAGGAGGCGAGTGAAGAAGAAAGAGAGCATGCAGAGAAACTAATGAAATATCAGGTGATCTTTTAACCAAAAAAAGAAAAAGAACAAAGAATTATCGTTAAGTCTTTAAGTTGTCCTGATTATTTTGTTCTCCAGACAAGAATAACATGTACCCTTTTCTTTTTTCCAAATTAAAGAACATGCGAGGAGGGAGAGTGAAGTTACTCAGCATACAGATGCCGCCTGCAGAGTTTGATCATGCTGAGAAGGGAGAAGCACTTCATGGTAAGTTTGTTTTCCATTCCATGGTTGGGGACAGGAGTCAGAAATTTCAATCTTGGGGTTGAGATTGAATATTTACAAAATATGAAAAATAATTTTATTATTTTTAAAGGGGTAAAATTATAAACTTTAATGAATCTATATAATATAAGATTATATAGACTTTAGGGAGCCTACTGTCCCTACCAGCCCCTTGTCACTCCATCCCTACTTATAATATTATTAGTCGTGTTTTATATTGTGACCCTAAAATCGGTAGATCTGACTATCTCCAATGTCTAAAATCCAGCAATGGAGCTAGCCTTGTCCTTGGAGAAGCTGACCAATGAAAAACTTTTGAAACTTCACAGTGTAAGGCTTCTCAGAAATCTTTATGCTGTTATCTTCCTGATTTCCCTGGCAAGATTCAAGTTTTAGTCCTTTTCTCTACTACATAATAGTGTGATTTCTTCTGAGTTTCTGCTTGAGATGTTAAACTGCAACTCTAGCTGGCCTCTTATCTCTGTACTTGATGTCAACAGATTGCGGATAGAAACAATGATCCCCAACTGGCAGAATTTGTAGAGCGTGAATTCCTGGGGGAGCAGGTAAACTTGAAAAAAGATACGCACTCTTCTTACAGAATGTTAAAATAAAAAAATAAAAACACACACGCACACACACATTCTTTCTGCTCAAGAAAGATGAAAATCAAATCTATCTCAAGGAGATCTTCCTCCACTAGCAGGTTTTTTTTAGAAAAACTCTTTATTTTAATGTGGATGACAAGCGCTTCTTGAATTATTCTTCTTGAGCCTATGCATAATCCTAATCCTTTTCTCCATGTTATCGCCCATTTTTCCAGGTTGAAGCCATTAAGAAGATTTCAGACTACATTTCTCAATTGAGGAGAGTTGGAAAAGGACACGGTATGATCAGCTCTTCTCTAGTGATAATGGGTTCACTCGTCCAACTTTCTTTTTGCATCTTTTTTTTGTTCACAATCGATCTTTGATAACTGAACATGTATTTACTTATGCCCGTGCAGGAGTTTGGCACTTTGATCAGATGCTTCTTCACGAAGGAAATGGTGCATTTTAAAGTGTATGGTGCTAATGTCTGCTTAGATTTAGAGTAGTTATGCTACCAACTTATCAGTCTAAATAAGAAACCAATGTAGCAGACAATTTTAGCAGCTAGCCAAGTTATCTTTGCTTGTCTTGTGAAAGGTTTAAACCCTCTTGTGATATGTTAGGCTATGGATGTTTTTCCAATTTTAGCAGCTAGTCCAGTTACCTTTGCTTGTGAAAGGTTTAAACCCTCTTGTGATATGTTGGGCTATGGATGTTTTTCCAATTTTAGCAGCTAGTCCAGTTACCTTTGCTTGTCTTTGTGTAAGGTTTAAACCAGACTGTATTACGTTAGGCTATGGATATGTTTCTATTTCACAGTCTTTGTATCAACTTTTGCTCCCTAATAGTCAACCAGCTTGGGTACCTATCGTGATGGGCAAAACTGATTCGAAGCAGACAAGAGACGCCTCAAAACAGTAATGCAAGTAAATGTTTGAATAACAACCCCCACTTTAAGCACAAGAAGGATGCTTGAATATGTATCTAATAATGAAATCAACAATGCATGTGATAAAAACCTTTAACTTTTGAACCACACACATTAGAAGCTCAAGCTGAAGCAACTTGATGCCAGTTAAGACAGCTTGTCAGCTCTTGTATCTTACTCCTGAAATCATCTTGTGTTCAAGGTAGCCGATTTCTTAAATACAACATAGAACCATACAAATGATGAGAACACACCACATGGTATTCAAAATCATGCAGCAACAAATCTTCCACAAACTATGAAATTATTATGCTCCAAAACATAATCAGCTTTTGAGGATATGAAACTTCTGAAATATGTCAGCAAATATCCAAAACAAAATTATCCAAAAGAAGGAAAACAAATACAAATGTCAAAACTTAGACTGGGAACAACATAATTTCACCACAAAAAGATCCTATAATAGCACAATGACAGCATCTCATGAGGTCACTACTTTTTAAAACATTCAGCAGTAAATTTGAATATATCTACTAAGCTGTTGCAGCAGATTGGTCCTCAAGCCTCTTCCTAGCCTCCTCAATGATAGACAACTTAATACCTTTGCCCTTTGGAAGAGATACCCATGGCTTTGTACCCTTTCCAATCGTGAAAACATTGCCCAATCGAGTAGCAAACTCATGGCCAGTAGCATCCTGGATGTGAATAGTCTCAAAGCTTCCCTTATGCTTCTCACGGTTCTTGATCACTCCAACACGTCCCCTGTTCCGACCACCAGTCACCATCACAACATTCCCAACATCAAATTTGATGAAATCAACAATTTTGCTGCTCTCCAGGTCAAGTTTGATAGTATCATTTGCCTTGATGAGAGGATCTGGGTAGCGAATGGTCCTTCCATCGTATGTATTAAGGTAAGGAATACCTTTCTTTCCAAACTGAACTGATCGTACTTTGCAAAGCTTAAACTGCACAGCCACGTATAATAACATGTTGAGACTTCCTATGATGATAGAATGGATAACTGAGAGTTTCCCAACTCAGTAGATTGTATGCTGAAATCAGTACATTAAGATGATCAAAATAGTCCTGGAAACTACCAGAATTCATTTCAAATAAAAATAATGAATAAGAGCAATGGTTTCATCTTGTTCATAGTTCCTCCCACCAATAACCACCATTCACCCACTATATTCTGTATCACACAATCAAAAAAGCCTTCTATTTAAAGTACGATTATGAGCGAGTAAAAGCATCTGCAAATCCCATAGCCCTCTTTTGATGTAGCAGACATGAACTTCGAACACCCATAAAATCAGAAATAGCTAAAATAGAACAAACCTTAGCCTCCTCATCCCTGATAGAGTGCAGCCTGAATCGACCTTTGGTATCATACAGAAGACGGAAGTTCTCATTGGTTTTTGGAATAGAGACAACATCTAGAAAAGTGGGAACAAGAGATGTTAACTAAGGAACATAACTTGACAAAGTAAAAACCCATCAGAGTATTAATTCAGCCACAACCATATATTGGTAGAGGTTTTAACTAAAATGTTGCATGCATGTAAACAAACAGAGTACACACACACCCACACAAACACTTTCAATATATAAAAAATAATAGCACTTTTTTTACTAAATTAAGCCCTAGGAAATATAGACTACAAAATAAGCCATGAGTTTATGCACCAACTCTTTTTAACTAACAAAACACATAGTCTAAAAACCTAAGCGCCAAAAGAAATTTAGAGTACAGCAGGAGGTGCATACCCATGAAACCAGAAGGATACGTCTTATCTGTCCTAACCTTCCCATCAACAAGAACGTGGCGTTGCATTAAGATAGAAATGACCTCACGGTAAGTTAGGGCATACTTAAGCCTATTTCGCAGAATCAGAATCAATGGCAAACACTCCCTCGATTTGTGGGGTCCAGATGATGGTTTGGGCGCCTGCATCCACATAAGTTTAGAGGATGTTAAATCAAAACCATTAAAACAAAACACACTAGTGGAGAGCAGAGACTTCAAGACAGGGCATTGCCAACAGATAGTCGAGTGGGTATGTATTGTAAACAAAATATAAATGAAGTAGCAGTGCAATAACACAAAATTCAAATCAGGACAATTACTTACAAAAGCACCACCAAGCTTGTCCAACATCCAATGCTTGGGGGCATTGAGCCTCTTCAAGTGTTTCTTCAAACCTCTAGCCTGTAATTCAATAGAGCATTAGAAAACAGACAATCGTTTAAAGAAATAAGTACCCGGCAGGAAACAAAAGGCAATTGACAAGTCATACACATAAAGTTCAAGTAAGTTTGTTGAACAGAAAATTCACAATAAAATTTTTTTCCTATTACTGGAAGTCTTATATGTTGCTAATGTCGAAAGAAATATCCAGATTGACAACATCTTACAGCACAATCCGCAAAATCCTAAGTCCATTTCTTTAAAATATATATATTTTTTAAAAAAGAAAGTGTCATTTTTTATATCGTAAACTAAAGGGCAGCCAAATTTTTAACGGACTATCTCCATTTCAGATCACTTTAAGAGGAAAGCTAGAAATATACTAAGAACATTCAATTAATTAAATTAAATAAGCTATATAGCAAATACATCGCAGAGATGCAAGCACTGGGCTATCAATAATCTCATGTTACCATGTCTAAAGTAAAGTATTGCATCCATCTCTTACTTCACGGGCAAAACTATTTTCCACTAAATTTCCTAGCACTAGTATCACTTGGAAGAAGAAAGCACCATCAGATCCTAAACAGAAAATTTACAGCTTCAAAAAGGAAATCAACGCCGAAACCAACTAACCACATAAACCTAGAACCCACAGCAACGTTTCATAACTACGACATTATCACCAAAATTGATTATTTTAAAATGCAAAATATCAAAACCGAATCGTGCTACAACATTATCAACGATGTTCTAAAAACTGACCATTTTGGTGGTGGGTGCAAGAATTCACTGCGGCGCCTCCCTCTCTCTCCCTCACCCTCTCTCACTGGTGTACCCGAGCTGCGGAAGAAATCTTAAACCCTAGCTCCGGGGTTATATATGGGCGCGAGCAAGGGTAGCTTAGAAAACTCACAGTTTAGGTCGATGCGTACAATTGGTCTCGAGTGGGTTGGCCCATCCCATCTCCTTGTTGGGCCGGCCCTTTTCAAGGCCTAATTGGGGCCATGGATGTTTTCGAAACCCATCCGTGGTAGCTTATTTTAAATCTGAAACAAAATGCATGGACTATGGTCAAAATTCGAATCAAGGGACAAATTTTCCATATATTCCTTAATTAGATTTTCGGTGAACTTTTAATCATTTTCTAATTGTGAATTTTTTGAACGAACTAAGTGTATCATTTTTAATTAAATTATGGGAGTAGTTGAAAAGAATAGTAGATTGCTATGTTGCACTTAATCCATTATAGTTTTGATAGCTACATATGAGCATACTACTATACCAAGCTTGTTGCTTCTATTGGATAAGAATTGAGCAAGTTAAATCAACAGAATGTAAGAGATGTCCAATTTGTTGTTGATTAGACGATACCTAAATTTTAATTAGGAAAAGAGGATTTATAGGTGGTCATTCTAATTCATTACCTTAGTTAATCCATTTCAAAACTAAGATATGCAAAATCACGGGAGTGAATAGTGAAAATAGTAAGTTGACATTATGCCCTTAGCTACCATAATATAGATAGTTTTTCTATGCCATGTCTGAACCTATAAGATAGGAACCTAGGGCTCTCAACAAGTCGGATTTAAATCGGATCTGAATAATGCAAATTCAAATTCGATAATAGGTATATATAATTGAATTTGAATTCGAGTTTTATAGGATTTATGCATGCCGATTCCATATATGGGTCTGATAAAAATTCGAAACCCGATAGAAAAGTCCGTTTCAATAAGAAAATCCAAAATATTTTGTGTTCTTTAAATTTTATATTATTAAAAAGAATCGTTTTATAAGACATGTTATATGAGATTTCAAGATTACCTTTTAATGCAAATATAGTATTTAGAAAGTTAAAAAAGCTCAAATTTATATATATTTTTTTCATAACTTTTTATCATATCATTGTAAAAGCTAAAGATTTAAGGCATAATCCATGGAGATTGCATCAAATTGATCATTTGATGATGTCTATTTTACAATGCATAAACCATTATAAATTGTGAATTTGGGCTATAATATGAAATATATATATAATTACTTTATTAAATTAATTGCTTCAAAGAAATAAAAAATTGGGACATTATCAATTATAATATTACATATATTGCATTCCAGTTAAAAAACCTTCATTAATATAATTTATTCTATATAATTATTAATTTAATAATATATTTAATAAAATTTGGATTTGAATATTTATTGAATCGAATTATATAATTTTATATCCAATCTACTTATTTCAAATTGTGAATATTTATAATTAAATTAAATTTATCAAAAATTTTAATAGAATAAAAATCCCTCAAAAGCCTAAAATCGATAAATTATTGCTCAATAAAATCGAACTTCTTAAATACAATCCAAAGAAAATGATATCTCCAATAATAAATAATAGTATAATAACATGACATGACCCTATGATACACTTTTTTTATGAGAGAGAGATGTACACCTCATCATATGGAAAGATCAAAGAACAACCGCAGGGCCCAAACTACTACAAATAACTCAAAGAACCGGGGGCAAATACGTTTACTCTATTTTTCTACCGTAGCCTGCAAGCGAAGATTAAATTCCATCGCCGCCCCACCGGCTTAGGAGTTAGGCCCATGGCCATGGTTGATTGACTACGCGTTTTGCGCTTATTGGGTAAAGCATCTATGCCAGTTGCGCTCAAATAGGAACACGGCGGTGGCATTATCCCCCGTTTGGTTGCACATTATTATCACTAATATCTACTTGTGAATTTTATTCTATGGCCAAAAATATTCAACAACTTTTTTGAGCTTTTAGAAACACAAATGTAATCTTGCCGCCTAATTTCTTCCATTCTATTCGTAGAACGCTGCCCAACCTTTTTTTTCTTTTTTTCTTTTTTCTATCTGAAAAATAAAAGTTTGAACTAAATAGAATACACATACAATCTACAACCTATAGATTCTTGCTTCTGCATCTCATATCTAGAGTAATGCTTGGTTCGAAGTCATTCAAATTGATCAAGTTTGGATGCAGCCCTTACATATACACTAGGTCATCATATGAATCGGTTTGTTGATTGGACAAGATGATGAAGTCGTGAGTTTAAACACAACACACTATTAATTTGAAGGATCGACAAAAATTATTTGATATTTTAGTTAATAATTAAATAAAAATTTTAAAAAATATCTAAATCGGGTGGCTCTTAGATATTATAATAATCGACTGAAGTAATCCTATCAAATTATCACATTATATTTTAATGGACAAATAGAATGGTGTCATGTGCATAAATTAAATAATTAAGGTTATGAACCCTAAAATTAATTCATACAATTGATTTGATCCATGAAAAAAGGAGTGTTCCTTTGGACTATTTTGATATTTTGGCTACATACCAAGCAAAATCGTCCTAGCCTTACCTAATTCAATGCTCAATTCTTTTTTTCTTTGGGTTAAAAATCCACATATATACCTTATTTTATATAACTAAATTATAAACTCCCAAAATCTCCATTACTCAAACTAACGTTACTATACTGTCAATCACTTAGCACACAATGGATGCAATTTAAGTGCAAAATTTAACTTAATAGGAATTTATAAATTATATTGAATAATACTCGGTAAATAAAAAATAAAAAAATATATAAATATACATAGTTCGACAAAATCCATTTAAAATTTAGGGGTCCATGCTAATTTTTGAATTTGATATATCTAAATTCAAACAAAAAAAAAACAAAATGTAATTCTATAATACAAAATTAAACAAGCTGAAATATCTTCAAAACAAAATACTTTAGTTAAATCCAATTTTTAAGTAATTGAGTCAAATCTTAATACTGTTTTTTAAATACTATTTAATAAAACAAAATATTAAGATTTTAGTTTTATTTAAGAAATTTGCCAATTCAAAATATCAACAAAAGAGTGGTGGAGGATTTTATTGCAAAATTTGGCCTCAAGAAAATTGTATCGCAATTCCCAACCTTTCTGATTATGAAAATTTTATTTAAACCAATGTTTATTTGACATCATTCGTCATCATATGGGATAGCCTAATAGGCCAAACAGGCTCAATTCCAAATAATAAAATCCACGAGGCCCAAATAATAAGTGTCTGGTCGACTTAAATCGATCTCTTGTGACAGCACTCATGGTCGACCTGTATTGACTCTACGTGGCAGGTCGAATATTTCCACGTCGATGACACGTGGCAGCCGGTGTAATTGCTGTCAACAACTCTGATAATCCTGCTAACAACTTTGACAGACACGTGCCCCTTCTGGCATGGTTATCCGAGAAAACTGGAGATTTAGCCACCTAGCACTGTATCAGATTCTGAACATGAAATGACTTTCAACCCTCTGGCAGGGGGAAAGGACTATCACACCTGATAAGGGTATTTGGGTAAAGTCATGCCCCCATAAAACTATAAATACAACAGGTTCAACCGTACTCAAGGTAATGCCATTTTACACTATTTACTGCATACTCTTCATATATTCTGCTCCACTTAAATTAATTTGAACGTTGCATCTTGACTGATTATGTATTCGTGGATGCAGATCTCAAATTCAAAAACACTCAAATCTATCGAAATACTTGACCTTCCAACTCGTAGCAGCATCAAAAAGAAAATATATTCCACACACAACCAGGCAATAATTCACTCCCACTAATTTCCCTAAACAAAAAAAAAAAGAAAAGATATTTCCACAAACAAATAAAAACACACACAGACGCTACTAAGCACGAACGCACGCACAAATACCCACGACGATTCTCTTCAAGCCATTGCCACCACCATCCTGAGCTAACGAATTTTAGCATTGCTGATTGGATTTGTTTTCATCGTCGCCACTAAAACAATCAAGACTTTTCTTTCTTGAATTAATATTCTGTTTCGTTGCATTCATTCATCCATCAATACCTGCTTGGAGAATTATACGTTTACGTATTCGTACGCGTATAAATGGGGAGCAAAAGCAGGAGAATAAACAACGGGAGGATTTCGAGAATTGGCAGTTATGCAATAGCTTCATCAATTAAAGATCCCACTTGTGTTTCTTGCACAACTTTCAATATTCTTGCTCCGATTTATAAAAGACTCAGTCAAGAGGTAAACGTTTCAGAAAATGCACAATTGTCTTTGGTATTTAGTTGTAGATTTTGATAACGTTTGTTTTGTTTTGCTTTTTGTTTCTTGTTTTGGTGGGTTTATGTAGTTCTTGATGCTTTCCTGCTGTATCTCTTTTGGTACTAATGTAGGCATTGATGTATGTTGCTTTTTTCTTATGTACTTGTGCGGGCTTTGTTTGTGGAAGACTGAAATTTTGATGGTTTTGTTGTAATGTGCATTATGGGGTGAGGGCAGGATCCGAGTTACAGAGAAAGTGATGTTAAAGATTTTTGGCTGAATAGGAACAAGAGGATTTTGGATTGGTTGTTGTGCGAAAGATCTTCTATTATCTGCCTTCAGGTTTTGCTTTTTCGTTTTTTGATATTTTTATTTGCTTTTTATGTGATCTTTGATGATATTTGTGATAAATGGCTTGCGGGCTGTTGCAGGAATTCTGGGTTGGGAATGAAGAGCTGGTGAGTATTTATGATAAGAGGCTTGGAGATGCTGGTTATAACATTTTCAAGCTTGCCAGGACAAATAATCGAGGCGATGGTACTTCATTATTTCGCCTTGTGGAATTTAGAAGCTTTTACGTTTGCCATAATTTCAATTACAAGTGTTCCAATTTGGAAAAGAACGGAATTTGAGAATCTTCCATTCTTTTATACAGATTATTGTGTGCAAGTTGATCATCTCATGTGGAATCTGTGTTATGTGATGGAATTTTTATTTGATATATTGTTCTCTTGAGAAGTTTCATTCCTTTTTATGTATATGGCTAATACATCCAATTCCAGGTTGCATACATGAAAATGTATATATGGAAGAAGACAAGATAGGATTATAAGTAGTAGAGCTGAAAAGTAACTAGAGATTGTTGAAGTCACTTTCTTTGAGAAAGAACAACTTAAGCAGTATTCTAATAAGAACAGTTTTGGTGATGGTAAAATAGAGGTGAATCTTTTGTGGGAAAAGGAGGGGAAAAAAAGAAAAAACCCATTAGCATGGCCTGTTTGTAATTATAGATCAGAGTCAATACTATACTCTGCGTTGGAGAAACTAGAGTGTCATTGTGGGATAATACTGATACAGAATTATTACTACCATTAAATTTTTTCTATGCATGCCCTCATCATCTGATGCTTTTGTAAGTTTGTATAGCATAAGCTGCATGCTATACTTAATTCAGTGCCAACTTTGTTTTCTGTTGCGAAGTAAAGTTTTCCCTTCTTGAATTTTGATAGGTCTCCTGACTGCTGTGCATAAGGACTACTTTAGGATCATCAACCACAGAGAGTTACTTTTCAATGATTTTGGAGACCGTGTTGCTCAGCTACTGCATGTTGAGCTAATTGCACCCTTCTCACAAAGCCAAAACAGCAATACTCACCAAGAAATTCTCATAGTGAATACCCACTTATTGTTTCCGCATAATTCAAGTTTGTGCTTGGAGCGACTGCGTCAGGTATGTTAAAACTCAATTGCAAGAATCAGGTGTTTTGAAATTAATTATTGGCATTATTACATCATCTGAATGGCTTGTGTCATATTATGTGTGATAGGTCTACAAAATATTGCATTATGTGGAATCATATCAAAAAGAAAACAATCTAAATCCCTTAACTATCTTGCTCTGCGGGTATGTCCATTAGCTATCATTTTTACATTTGAGCACTTGCCTGTGATACTTAAGTACTTGATGCATCTCTTTAATAACTCGTACAGTGATTGGAACGGGAGCAAAAGTGGTCATGTTTACAGTTTTCTTAGGTCTCAGGGATTTATATCATCATATGATGCTGCTCATCTATATACTGATGCAGATGCTCACAAGGTAATTTATCTTTATATTCACACTCCCTTTAGCCACTCCTTGTTCTTTTTCTTTTTTGTTTTTTCATGTATTTCCTTTTTCTAAAGCCATATTCTTTCATGCAGTGGGTGAGCCACCGTAATCATCGTGGGAATGTTTGTGGTGTAGATTTTATTTGGCTTCTTAATCCTAATAGATATAGGAAATTACTTAAAACCAGTTGGACCGAAGCGCTGTCTGGAATGCTCAAGGTAAGATGAATGATGGTTAAATCTTCTGTCTTGCACAGAAAAAGCAATTCTTTCAACTGTGCTTGATTCTTTGATACGTTGCCGTCTAGTTGCTTAGATTACTTAAAACACGTGTTTCCCTTGTATTATCTGTTTGTAATGTTAAACACTTTCATATTTATTTTACAGCATCAGCTTAAGCGAGCCTCGCTAACAGAGGAATCAGCTTTTACCTTTCTAAAAGCAGATAGCCCTAGCCATTACATCACCTACATTAGTTTCTGTGAAGCATTGCGGCAGGTGGGCAGCATTTTAACTAGGCTGCTTTTCTTCATTCTTTATTGCCCTTAATGTTTTGGAATACAATCACATATTACTTCTTGTCACCACTCCTTCAGCTTAATTTGATTGGCCACCATCATGGCCTGCGTAGTGAAGAGATAAAGGAACTGTGGCTGCAAGCGGATATGGATGGAAATGGTCTTCTTGACGACAAAGAATTCAAGGTACTAAATACTTCTCTGAAGTTTAGCTTATTTGCTTAGATATGCTTATTCTCTCTCTTGTGGTGACATTACAGCAGCGGATATGGGATGCATGCTCAGAGCAAGGGGACGAAGTCAATTATGAGGTGTGGAATAATGCCGTCAATTGCGAAGAGCAAACTATTGGATTCAGCGTCAAGAATGCAGTTCTCTTCCCCACAGAAGTAGAAAAAGGAATGTGGCCGGAAGACTACTCTCTTTCTGATCATGCCCGGCTGACGGTGGTCTTTTCACCCGTGAGAATGCCATGCTCCCGATCGACATCATGAACAGGACTTGGAATTTTACTAAAATTAATAGGGTGACAAGAAATGCTAAGGATTGGATATGCAGCAACATGCTTTTCAAATCATCAGAATAGTGATTCAGCTACTGCATTCTAGAGCTCAAACTTTTTGCTCATGCATAAGAATGGGGTTCACACTGCATATGCACCTTGTTTTAGGTTGTTTTGTAGAATAAGGATAGAATGGAGAAAACCCGATAGACAGAGCTCAAGCTAGGCATCACTTTTTGTAGAATTAGAAATTAGCAGCAAGTAGTAGGCAAATAGTGGCTAGGACTCGGAAGCCCCTAAAAGAATTTACCTGCAGAAGAAAATTGCAATTTGGATAAGTTCGGCTGGAGCAGTCTTCCTCAGGAGCCATCAGCTATGAAGGTAAGTTAATATTGAGGGAAAATAGTATGTTTTGGCCGTTGAAGTTTTAATAATATATCATCACTGGGCTAGCCTTTTAAGGATACTGATTTTCATAGGCTTGGTTGACGACAAAGCAAGAAACGTATAACCCAGGATGAGTTGAAGGAATCAACTTCGGGAGAAGCAAAATTAAATATGGATGATCTCCAGGCAGAGTGTCCGAAGATACTCGTTTCCATGAGTCTCATAATTATGCAGCTGGTTATTATATGATGGTATTTCAAGTTTTTGAATTGGAGTGAGTAAGAAAGAAAGCTAAAGCAGTGTTTGGTTATGTTGTTATGGGGAAACATAACCAAACATATATTTATTTTTCCTCGAAAAATATTAAAATTAGTTTTTCCAAAATTCCATTTCCTATCATTTATTATTCCTAATACTTCCCCATTTTTCAATATATATATCATATAAATACTATGTATATCTTATTATTGTTCTTGTAATAAAAAAAATTACTTAATTTCATTTTATCTCAAAAACTCAATAAAAATGCATTGATTATACTGCTACAATAAAAATGCTTCCCCCAAAATTTAAACAAGTATACTAAAATTCTCCTAAATAAATTTTTAACTATTTCTTAAAATATAACAAAATTATATTCTCAACCCAACTTTCACATTCTTTAATTTCACTTTCAATATTTATTCTTCCAAAATGCATATTAAAATCGTACAAAAACATAACCAAACATTACCTAAGTTTTCTTGTATGGAACATAAGAATTTATAGGCTTTAGCCGGACAGGATTGCATTTGTAGAGCACAATGTTTTCATGCATTTTAAAATAGTGAAAAAAAAGGAAAAACATGCATTGGGGTGAGAGAGGCTCGAACTCTCGACCTCAGGATAACTCAACTAAGCTATGAGACCTACGCGCTAGCCAACTGCGCCACCACCCCATTCGTTTGGTAATGGGAGCTATCAGTTTAATTACTAATCAACTCACTTCATTTCATATATCATGCTATTTCGGGGGGTAACAATTCTTCCTTAACCAGTCAAAACTCAAAAAGGATCCAAATGCTCGAATAGTGGAATCTATATTTAAGTGTCAGTGAAGGGTGTCATTGCTTTTTCAAGATAGAAAGGAACACAGCAAATGTCTCAAGCCAATATTCGAGCATGTGACACGATGATTCTAGAATAATTCATATCATATTTCAAGAAAAAGTTTGAACAATTATTAAATAAAAGGGTATGTGCACCTAAAATCGATATACATGAGTAAATAAAAAATATTTAGAGTTGTGAGATAATTTTCTCTAAAGAATTAGACAAAATAATCCCGTCACTTCAATTGAAGAAGTGCCTTCTTACAAAAAGAATTGTAATGATCATGCTAACCAGTTATCTACCTAATAAACTAGATTACAGATTTACGAAAAATCATAAGACCATGTATGAGATTTAATAATTGTTAGGTGTTAGACGGTTAAAAAAGTTGTTGATAATTTAGAAGATTCAAATTTCATCGAATTTATTCGACCAGTATTAAAAATGGAGCAAAATTTTGAAGTGTCCTTTGCCAACCTCAAATTATCTACGTACCTAACAACGTAGAATGATTTTGATGGTAATCAATTCTACTAAAGAATTACACAAATAAGAAATTTAAATGGTACAACAAATTTCCCTAGAAGGTCTTTAGAAGTCGTGACGCCATCACAATTTCTCAAGACTATAAACGGCTAAAAAGTACATCATTTTAAGTATGTTTTTAGGTACATAGGATCCATAGATAACCGACCAAAATTTCCTCCAAGAATTACACTATTTTGAGTAGGTGTGCTTCTCATGATTCCACTTCCCTGTTCTCCAGTAGACAAGAACTTGGAAAAGGAAAGAAAATAAAAGTTGTCTGGATTAAGACCGAATTAGGACAAATCAAATCTTGACGGGTGTGAACACAATTGGCTTTAATGATCACTTTCGGCTTTAGCTCTTTTATTAGTTAGTCTTTTATCAATATATTGCAATATTTACTTTTGAAAGTTGGCATTGTGGCTTAGATTAAAGAGGAAACTCATTCTTCCATCTCACACTTGGCATTTTGTAAAAGAATTACACTTTGAATGGGAATTGCATCTTGGCCTATTTGTGGACAATGAACTTTCGCACCATTAGATGGACCTAATTAATTCTATTCATGATATTTCTCAATAAATCATGATTAAGTGTTTTTGTCAAAATAATGTTCATAATAAATATCTCTTTCACTTTATTGTAAAATACTAGATTGATCTGTTATGTTATAAGTATTTCTATATTCTATTGAGTGAGGTTTAATAATAAATTTGGATAGTGATTAAAAATTTTCATTTTCTTGATTTTGATTCGCGTAGAATTTTCTAAACCTCCCTCATATTCATATTAAAACCACGATGATTCAATTATAAGTCAAGAAATTCAGAGCACGAATTTAAAATTAAAAAAAAATACAGTGACACGATTTATGCATCTTAAAAATAAAATGTAGTTTCTTTATTTCTTTTCAATCTTGTTACTTCCCACCTCATGAATTTGGGTCAATTATTGAATTAGATTTTCTTGTGACATACTCATGAGGACAAGAAAATAGATGGAGATCCATGCTTGCTTTGTAAGTCTAATGTACTCATGAAATATCCATAGAACTTTGGCATAAAAGAACTCCCAATATTATATTTTAATGAGTTTATTATTTGAGTCAAAGATTCTAAGAAAATTAAGACTCTGTGGACTAGAATTGAATTCCAAAACCCGAATAATCCATTCTACTTTCTTTCCATGGGTTTTTAATGTCAAAAGGCTTTCATTTTTAGAGACAATACATAGAGCTTTTCCAAAAAGTTCAAATTTCAACTAGAAAGCAAGGCATTAATCCACCAACTCTGAGTTTTTTTATTTTTTATTTTTATTTCTTATTTAATAATACTTTCTTACCCTTTCTTAATTTTTCCTAAATTTATGATTCCATTTTCTTTCCAAGATATTCCAAAAATAAAGTGTAAATTTGTTAAAATTATAATTCTTTTCACTAACACTATCTTAATTACTTAAAGTAATAATACGACGCTAGTGACTTTCAATTATTATTTTCAAGGATGATCTCATAACATACTAAATTTTTTTATATTTTCAATTCTCATCTTAAATTTCTGTATCTAATTAAATTAGATACATAATATTGATACTAAGGGAATATAATTTATCAATTGAATGATGCATATAGCAAAGTAAGAATACAAACCATGGTTTCATTCACCATGGATTTTGAATTTTATTGAACTTAATGTAAGTATTCACGAAGAGGTTAATTGGGCCAATGATATCGCTTTCACATTTATATATAAAAATTTTAAATTTAAATTCTAATAAATTCTTAATATGTATGTAAATATTAAAAAATTTACATATATCTCTAAACAACCAACACTTCACCCTCCCATCCCACCCCCAACCCCAACCCCCAAGAAAAGGGATATATATATATATATGTATGTACAAACATCTTTCGGTTCATGATTAATGATTAATACAACAAATCATGTACTTGGAAGAAAAAGTTGAGCAAAATGGGTGGTTGAGCATTTGATTGCCTTCTGTTTGCAATAGTCACAAAAGCAAAAATGTCTGTTTCCTCTAACCCCCTTAGTTCTATCAAGAATCTAATCTTAATCAAATTAGGGTTCATAATAACATCAAGATTAGTTCTTGATTCAGACATAACTTTCCCACAAATTAAAAAAGATGGGATTAATCAATCAATCGAATAAAACTGGTTAGCCTAAAATCTTTTCCTAGTTTTCTTTAGGCCCTCTTCTTTGGAAGTGGGTTTTGTTTGCTGGCTGTCCCATGCTGAGTCATTTCCACGTGAAATCACGTAAGGGGCTAAAGGTGTCACCATTACATGCACAAGATTTGAAACCTTTGTGATGGCAAAAGGTTTTCTAACTTAGACTATGTTACTAATTGGAACATGAAAAATCACCTTTCAAGTTTTCTATCATTAAGGTTGATTGGTTTGGATATGGCGTGGGAAGAGATAGGCTACCATACATGCACATTATGAACCCTAGATCCCTTTTCTCTTGGTGTTTGGTAAGGTTAAGTGATGGATATATGATATCAAATGTAGGGACCCAAATCTTACTCCATTTAGGTATATGAACTACCTGTAGTATATTTTTTCTCGTGATACTAGAAAAGAGACATATGTCAGCATGTATAGTGTGACTGACACATTTCAATTTTTATTGATAAACAAATTTACGATATATTTAATTTTAAGTCTTTTATATTTTAAATCATTCTAACTGTTTGTGTGCTTGTATTGACAAAAAAATGTCTTTATATTCTAAATTGAATTCACATAAACTTTTATTGAGTAATATTTCAAAAATGATGTCTTTTTATGAATCATGGGTCTCTTTATTACTTCATATTTTATGGTGTAATTTCTTAAATTGAAGTTAGTGGTTATGGCCAATTTGATAGAAAGAAAGGAAAATGATCTATTTTTCTCAGGGAATTTTTAGGAAAAAAATTACGACATATTTCTTTAATTCATTAAAAAAATTAAAAAAGATATTTACGCTCATTGCATTCTTTATATAAACATTAGAGATTATTTAGTTGATCTGTAATGATGAGAATTTAACTTTACGAAAAATTAAACAACATCAGCAAAAAAAACCTAAGAGATTGACTGATTTCTTATGAGTAACAATTTAACAATTGAAGCTTTTTGGAACAATAAATTATGCTGAAAAATAAATGTTTTTTCAATATAAAGGAAAAAAATGCAAGAATTCTATTTAAATGAGAAGCATCGATCTAGCTAGCCAATGAAGGAATTTTCCAAGATAAAATTTTAATTTTATATATTTTTAAGCTCAACTTGTCACCAAATTTGAGGTGATTAATATGATCCTACTAGGGTTCATGTGTGCATTGATAGAAGCAATTCATGAAAGCAATTTTTCAGTCTAAAGACGACTGAGAGATGAAGCAGCCCATGTGATCCCAACTCGTTGCGTTACCATTTAGATGGTTACACGCAGATTAAATCATTCTCCGAGTTTTAATCCATTGTTCAAGTTCCAAGATAAAAGTACAGATAACAATATTCTTCTGCCAACTGATCCCCCACAGAAAGTCGGTGATAAAATGTGTCAGCAAAATAGCACTTTTGGTAATGATCTTGAAAGAATCGACATACCATATTCAGTTTTCATCTAAATTAATTTAAGAAATTTGTGATTATTTCGATACGAAAGGGATTGTTTGATAACAAATTCTCAATATATTTTTTAACTCTTAAAATTTAAATAAACAAAAAATACATATTTAAATAAAATTCATTCTTCAAAATGCTTTTATTATTCATACTCTAATTCGTTTCCCAATACTAACTACTTATCATAAATGGTCCCATTCGCATTATATATACACACATACTACCACTCATTCAATTTATATTTACATATATATATATATAAATACTTTTAAAATATCCATTTCACTCCACCAATCCAATCCAATCCAAAAGTTATTAATGTGACATTTTGTCCCTTCGCAAAATACAAACAAACAAACAAACAAACAAACGAACAAATAATTTTCTTTCAATTCATTATCCACTTACCCCTCAAAGCACAAATAAACAACCATCGCATTTCCCAATTCTACTTCTCAAAATTCATTCTCCCAAAAAATTTGAATTTGAAGATAATGCCCTAATTCAAATTTTAGCAAAGCTTAAAGATCTTGCTTGTATACCGAAAGGGGCTTAAAAATTTCTTCTCTAACGTAGGGAACGACCTTCCTGCGGGAATGATTTTAGCTCCCTGTGCGACACTGAATAAAATAGATTTTAGTCCTATTAAGAAGTCGATTTCAGCTTATTCGTTAGAACCCCATCACATCTTGAATTTGATAATTCTGCAGGTCTAAAGACAGCTTTCTTTCCTTTGTCAGAAATTTTGGATGAGGGATCTCTTTGATCAGATGGCTCGCATGTTGAAGGAAGAGATTTTTGAACAATCATATCTATTATAATTTCAGAATTGTGAAGGTGAGTTCTAATGAAAATTTTTCAATACTTGTGCCGCTAAGTTTAGAGATATTAGGTATGAAAAAAATGGGTAAATTAGTTACTTTCTGAAATCATACCGGTTAATCTTTTAAATTATAGTATTTATAGTTCAGATAGACCATGTAATCAAAATATGCGTATTCACATCATCTGAATTCTGAATCGAGGGTGCTGGTTGATGTATGCGAGAATGTACCCCGTTGAAGAGAAAATTGTCCAAATCAAAATATTTGAGTACTAAAAATTTTACCTTTGGGAGAATAAAAAAACTTTTCTTATTTCAGTATATCCCACCTAATGTTAATTTTATGAAATTAAATAATCCTAAGTTTCATGTCTTGCAAAGAATTTGCCATGTAGTTAGGTGATTACCAAATAAAATAATCCCATCTTTAGGTATGTGATTGTGAGGTGCCAAGAGCGACACAAACCAAACTTTCTTGAAACCTCAGTTAAAACTTTTCAAAATTACCAATTAACCCACACTCAAACACAACCTTATGCTATATAAGCACACCAAATTCCCCTTCTTCCTCTAACCAACTTCTTAACGACGTACAAAAAGAAGAAGAGCAAGAAGAAGAATTAATTAAGAGGTCCCTTCTACAGTTAGTGCCCCTGCATGTCCTCTCTCTTCCATACCATCATCCAGCTTTAATCAAAGAATCCACACCGCCCATTTCTTTTTTTATAATCTCAAATATTTTTCTCATATAAATACTGCTGAATCTCCCCAATACATAGGCCTCTTTTCCTCTTTTCACCCATTTTTTCTGCTGATTAGTTTTTCTTCCTTTTTACTCCGATGGGTGAAGAAGCCAAACAGGTTTTTGCATGAAAATGCTCTTAAACCAACTGTATATTACGCTCATTAAAGTAATGTAAATTTATTTATTTATTCCATTTTTTTTCTTTTGTAGCAGGAGCAAACCAAGGCAGAGGAGAAGAAAGAAGAGAAAGCAGAAGAAAAGAAACAAGAGGAGAAGAAAGAAGAACCCAAGCCACCATTGCCGTTTGTGTTGTTTGTGGATTTGCATTGTGTGGGATGTGCCAAGAAGATTGAGAGGTCTATTTTAAAGACAAGAGGTCTCCTCATATCCCTTCTTTTCTTACTCTTTTTACTATACACGTGAAAAAATGTGTGTCCCGGCACACGAGGTGTTTACAAGAATTTTTGCTTTTGAATAAATGAAATATTATAATAAAATTATGAATACTTAAAAATATCAAAAAATTAGTTCTAACTTTTTTAACTTGATGGTAGAAAATTAAAAGCAGAACAACCACTTATGGATATTTTAAAATAATTAAAAATTGAAAAATACTTTTGAAATTGTTGTAAACACTCTTGACAGAATTGTGTGCATGAAACAGGAGTTGAGGGAGTGGTAATAGACATGGCAAAGAATGAGGTGACCATAAAGGGAGTTGTGGAGCCTCAAGCAATATGCAGTAGAATCATGAAGAAAACAAAGAGAAGAGCCAAGGTTTTATCTCCACTGCCAGAGGCTGAAGGTGAACCCATGCCAGAAGTTGTTGCCTCACAGGTATAGTTATCAGTTATCTGATATTGAACTTAGGAGCATATATTTTATTATCATTTTTAATTATTTTTTAAATCCTATCCGATTTATATGGGTTCAGGTCAGTGGATTGACTACGGTGGAACTTAATGTCCATATGCATTGCAGGGCTTGTGCAGAGCAACTTAAGAGAAAGATACTCAAAATGAAAGGTATACATTTATTTGGAAAATTTCATATATTCAAGCGGATTGTAAATTGTTGGATTGATACGCGACACTGATGAAAAACAAAATATTAAAATATTATATATGATTGTAAAGTTAACGGCATGACATGAACCAGCCACAGTTTTTAATAGTCTCCAAGTAACGCAAAAATTCTTGAAAATTGTGTAGGGTAAAAAGATCAAAAGAAGATAATCTTTTAAGTATTTTATTTATAAATATAAAATGAATATTTTAGGAAGTCCTTAGGAAATCTATTCCCATGGCTATTCTAGTAGATTGGGACGACTTAATCATGTTAGCTAAAAGTCAATTGTTATTGTTATATAATTAATCTGGTGTAATTTGATCTCAATTAAATAAAAGTTTTCACCTACTCCTACGTCTTGACATAATGCAAATGTCATCACATGGACATGTTTAGATGTAATTTATAATTCGTAGGATGGAATCGAAAATTTTCAATTAATGATTAGGACAACAATTACGATACGGAAACTCTTTAATATATATTTAGTGAAAATATTATATATTTTTTAAATTAAATATAAAATACTACAATTTGATAAAATAAAAATAAAAATTATTGTAGGTGCAAATGGAAGGATTGGTTATTCACTAATTCATTATGTAAATATCATGAACTATATTATGATTATATTAGGAATAATTTTTCTAATTAATTTATCACATGAATAACTGCAGGAGTTCGAACCGCCGAGACAGAATTAAGCTCCGGCAAAGTCACGGTGACGGGCACCATGGACGCCGACCGGCTTGTGGACTATGTCTACCGTCGCACCAAAAAGCAAGCCAAAATCGTGCCCCAGCGCGAACCCGAACAGCCACCCGAAGACCCGTCGAAGCCGGAGGAGAAAAAGAAAGAAGAAAAACCGGCTGCTGCTGATGAAACAAAGCCCGCAGAGAAGAAAGAAGACGCCCCACCACCGGAAGAGGGAAAGATTAAAGACGCCGGCGCCGCTGCGGAGCAAGGCGACGAAACGGAGGAAGAGGTGATCAAGAGTGTGGAGGAGCTATCCATGCATAAAATGATGATGTATTATAATCATCAGCCATTTTATGTGATTGAAAGAATTCCAGCCCCTCAGCTTTTCTCAGATGAAAATCCTAATGCTTGTTGCATTGTATAATAATATTGAGTTAAAAAATCACACTGTTTTTTTTTTTTAATGATATATGTGATTTTAATAAATAATTGTGAGAAAACATGTAAGTATAATCATTTTGTAATATCTTTTTTAATGTTTTATTTTAATAAGATAATATTGGTGCAGAATGTTCTCATTTTTGTATTATTATTTTTTTATGTTTTTTTCATAAATAAGACAGTTTTGTTATCATGCGCCGTCATTCAATCTTTAAAGAAAAAATGTAGTTTGCATTGATACGAACATAAATATCAATATAATAAGATGTGATTAGAAATATTGAAAAGAAATATTATTGTCTATAAGGATAGAATGAATAAATTTAAATCGTTCCTTGTGGCTCCCATAGGTCACAACGACCGGATGATTATATTATTCTTATTATAAAAATTTTCATTGAAGCTCATCATGAATTTTAGTTTTAATGAAAATTTACATTGAATAATTGTGGTCAGATAGAAGTTACGTAAGATAGAGATTCAAAAATATATTCATGAATGCCATCAATATTGCCGCAATAATAAATATAAAGTTTTGCGGTCAATAAAATAGGGATCATCGTAAACAAATCATTCAGTGAAAAAATGTTTTTGGTGCTGCTTATCCAGCTACAAAAGGGCAGGGAAGATTGAATGAATATTGCGTAGTCTCCACTTCAATTTGATTGTTTAGATTAAGAGTAGTAGATGCTTCATGATAATTTAGAGTATTCTCTATGGATATTTGACATTGAAGCAAAAATTATGCTAAATTAATTTTCAGAAGTGCCTTCATATTAAGTGAAGTTTGAAGGATTTATATGTAATACTGATCTAATTTCATGATCTACCTAAAAATTTAATTAACTCTTTGTCATGTGAATGAAGTGAGTATGAAGATATATAATTTTGTATTAGTCCGTCACAATAATTTTCGACATTAAATAAACTGTCACACACTATTATTTAAAATAATATCAATATATTCGCCAAAATCAAATATATTAGGCCACATGACCTTGTTATGAGATTTATGGACAAAGCAGTATGGCGTGGGGAATTCTCTTTTTGGTATATGATTTGAGTCAAAAGCTTTTTTAATTTTATTTTTTCGAAAAGAATTAATCGCAATTCTATTGTGTTGATCATATCTCAATCTTAATATAATTGATGGTCCAAATAGACTGATAAATCAGTCTAATGACATTTTTGAAAAAAATCATTGAAAAGCAAGAAAGTTCCTCTGATAAATTTATTTTAATTAATCTACTTCCACATGAAAAATGAAAGGGGGGAAAAAAGAAAGAAAGTGGTAGAAGATACTTTTTGCCTGAAAGAAAATGATATTATTTTGGTTAGGTTTCATGCATGTCACATGCCATAGTCTAAAGACTAAAAGACAAACTACGTTGATCCGATGTGTTTAGGTTAATAATTTGGGCCCGATATCAGCATCAATCCATAAATCCAAAATGGATCCAACGTGGTAGGACCCGTCCGCATGTTTATAATTGTAATGAGATCCGGGTCATCATAATCTAATATATTGATTGAAACGGGCCAAAATGGATCCAATTGGTCCATTAATTGTACAATTTAATTCTCATTATTTCATATTTCCACAATCATTTAGATACATTCGGTCAATTTCTCTATCAAGAAGTAATGTTTTCATGTCATTGTGATGTGGCACAAGATTTTGAATTCTTGATCTCAAGTGTAATTTGAATTGTCCTTGCTCATGATCTCAATTTTGAATTGAATCATCCTTTACACAAGTGATTTGAATTTTTGACCCGACCATAAGAGCATATGTTAGGTTAGCTGAGATGGCCCTCAACTAAAATATTTTAATATTTAAGTTAGTGAATTATTTAGATGATCAAATAAGAGCTCAAATGTAAAGTCAAGAACTCAAGTAAGAGATGATAAAGATGACATGACCTATTATTGTGTAATTTTCCACTTTACAGGTGTTAGCTGCCCTTTTCTGTACAGATCGAGGAGGCAAGTCATTCCTTTGATTTATAATCCATCGATGATTGATAATCCAAGTTATGCCCCGGAGTGAGTTGGGTTCAAGATCCAAATAAAAAGGCGTGGGTTTTCATTTTGTTAGGATATTTTTGCTAAAACTCGGGGGAAAAATGGGTTTTTTCAGCCATTCTCATTAATTACCAGCATTCATTGGATGAGAACAATCTCTATTTTAATAATAAATCTGATACAATTATTTAATTTTTTGTTGTTCCTTAATTTTGTCGAACATAGACGTAACACGCGATTTAGTGCTATAAATCACGTGGATTGGCGTTGATAGCAATTTAGTTGTAGAATTAGGTGATTTGTGGTAGTATTAATCATCATGGGAGGGATTATTAATATTTAAACGATCGATATTTTTAGTATAATGTAGTATAAAGAATTTTGATTAATTCCCATTTGTCATCCAAACAAGAAGATTCTTTCCCTAGAAAAATTTAAATCTAATCTAATTGCTCCTAATTCCAATAATACTAAGTGAATGTTTCATTGCATTTATTTAAAAAATTTATAAGTATTTATATTATATTTTTATAAGATACTATAGTTTATGTTAAATATTTATTTTTAAAGAGTTTGAATAAAATAAAGTCATGAGTTAGTTTGTAAGATGCTGATAATAGTATAATTTTGTGATTGATATTATCAAAACTAAAGAAATTCATTAAACTTTTAAAAATAAATTAAAATTTAAGGAATACTTATACGCTCATTTTCTGACAATTTTAACAAACAGTTAGAATTTGTTTAAAGAACTTATGAATACATCCAAACACATTCTTAGAATAATGTACTTGATTGGAGTTGAGTTCAATCATTGTATGCAGATTTATATACAAAGTTATGAATGTTTTATATATATATATATATATATATGTATATATTTCACGGGGTTGTAGATTATGTGTAAAAGGTATAAACCAAATGATTTAGACGAGTCATATATATATATATATATATATATATATGTCTGTTAATTTTTTTCGCGTTTAAATTCAAATAGCCATCTACAAGAACAATTATTCATATTTGTGGCCAGTAATAAGACCAAAAAGGTGGTAAGGTGTGGAACCAAATCATTAATACTGTGGTACAATTATGAGTTGTAGAGTCACATGAAAAGATAGAATAGTCCCATAAAACAACAATGATGTAATAAAATGAAGTCAAAACCAAATTATGCTAATGCATGTTATACAATATTTTTTCATCATTCAGAAATTGTCAAATATTGTGAGAGAAATTCCCAATCCCCCACCACCTCACCCCACCTTCCTATATATATATATATGTGTGTGTGTGTGTGTATACACAAACACTTAGAGAAAGGAAAAGAGAGGGAGAAAGAGAGACTTCAAGATGATCAAAGTTCGCAAAATGGTGGAATTAATGGAGAAGTACAGTTTGATATTGGCAAGAATGAGAGAGCAGCTGCATTTTCTTCCAAGGCCTCTGGATTTTCACTTCTTGAGGACTCTTCGTTCTGCTTCAGCTTCTTCAACCTCTGCAGATTCTTCTTCCTTTCTAGTCTATTTCTAGAGGGGTGGAAAAAGGAATTATTTTTTTGTTTTCACCATTTTTACTATTGAGACATGCAATAGATTATTATTTAATTTGTTTTCTTGTACGCAATATCTCAGTGTACAGAGATATTGCACAGAATTTATGTTCTTGCACGTGGTGTCTTCCATTTCCTATGTAACCCCCAACTTTTTTGGTTTATAAATTTAAATGTTTGTGTTAACAAAATGATAGAAGTATCAAATCAATTATATTTGAAAATTGCTCAAAATTAAAGTAATTAAGGTTTAGGCATAAATATTAAAAATTGAGGGATTTAATTGCAAATGAAAAAGGGTATGATTGCCCAAAATTATAAAATTTAGAGGCCAATGTGGGAAAGATTAAAAGCTTAAGAATTTCAAAATAATTAAATCATGACTTAACTGCCCATGATTAAGAATGCTGGAGTCAATGCGTAAAAAATAAAACTTTAAGGGGTTGAATTAAAGTCTTGGGATTAGATTGTAAGGCGGTTGAAACTTTTGGGTACAATTGAAGTCGGCCAAAAACTTCTGGAGTCAAATTGAAAAGGCTGGAAAAATACTTCTATTTATCTAATCAATGACATAACTTAATCAAATCCTCAAACTTGATCCCAATCTCTTCCCAAGCTCATTCTTGGTCCATTTCAACTCAAAATTGAAAACCAAGATAGGGTTAGATTTCTCTTAGCTCAACGGATACAATCATATCAAAAACTTCCTAAGCCAACCAAAAAATTGATGGGGATGAGGAAAGTGGTGAAGCATGATGGCGGCGGCGACATGAATTTGATTTCCAATGATTAGAGCTGGGAATTGATAGGTGGGTTTTGACGGGCTCGATGTGAGGATCAAGGTGGTGTGCTCAATTTCTAGTTTCAATGGTTGACAATGAAGTAATTTAGCCGGCAGAGAGGTGGCGGTGTTAGGGCTTTAGCGGTGGTTTTAATTTAATTCCTCGGTGAGGAGGTGGTGGAAGAAAAAATTTGTTGAAGGGTTTTGACGGGCTTGGCGAGGCCCACCTTTTGGTCAAGTTGGTTTGTACCTAGGTGGTGGCGGGTGGCAGCTCCGGCGATGGCTAGGTAGATTGTCTAAAATTCAATTTTGAACTCAATTAAGGTTAGTTTTGGGCTTGCCAAATTGGGGTAAATTTTGTATCAAACTTTGATTTAATTGATTTTCATGATTCTAGTTGGATGTTTGATTAAATCAAGGTGCTTTGCTTATAAATGCAATTTTTGTGAATGCCAATCAGGAATTGAATGTAAGATTTAAATGTAATAATTTAAGATTTAGAAAAATTAATATGATGGTAACTTAATTTGTCTTGTGTCAGTTTTGGGATTTGGCTAGGAAATAGGGACACTAGCGATCCAAATGGCTAAGGAAAACCTTTTTGCATTTACCATGTGAGGTTTATAATAGCTCTCTTTTCTAGAGAAAGGAGATACATATATTTGTTAATATGTCTTTGTTGCTTGATCCTGTTTGTATTGAGATTCGATAATTGTTGTATGTTCGTTCTATGCTATTCTTTGGCTCCTCTGTTGAATTTTGATAGTCTATCTATATTGTTCTTCCTTGGCTGTAGTTCTTGAGCCGTTATTATTCAAAATCTCAGCCTACCTAGTAATATGATATTACATTATGTTCTTCGTTACATGCTCAAAATTGATACAATGTTCCAAACTATTAAGTGTTTGATATATTGATTCTGCGACTCTTTCATTTAAACCTAATAAATTGCTTGGACACCATATACCACGATACTTTTGAGAAATTAAATCGTCATGCATGTTATTTTATTTCCAGCACATTTATCTCTGGATTCCTACACTGAATTTGTGATATTAATAAAATATTCTGCATGACTCCTTTCTCTAAAAGTGGCCCTTGAGCAATGATTTGAAAACAATAGTTTTTTGAATAATATGTTCTTATTTGAAAGAATCTTGAAAAGTATCATTTGGATTTGAAATTTTATGATAAACTCACCTGAATTGAATTTTGAATCTATTGATCAAACTACAAAACTTTCAAATGTTTGAAACTATGATTTGACTAATTCATTCTTGACCCAATCACCATATTTTATGATACTATATGTGAGGCATTCGTATTGATTAGCCATTGTTTATCTATACATGTTGAGAGATAGTCTTGCTAACTAGCCGTTGTTGATTTATACTCCTTCGATGAGGTTACTCCATGCAAGGAAGTTTTCCTATCTAAGTCCAAATTATCTTGTTTCATATGACGATTCTAGGGTATACATTGTGTTGGTTGTTGAGACTCTCTTGCTTATACATGTGATTTATAATACCTTGGGGAACATTTTCTGCTCATAGGACTAATTGGCAAAATGATCGACATAATATTAGATTGTTGGTGGCTGACTAATTACCTAGTAGGACTTGGTTTGCGATCTTGACTTTGGGTAGTTGGAGGTTGGCTGTCGCTTGAAGCTTGATCGATGACGATTGATCCTACCAATTCATACTACATAGGTTGTTGGCGAGTTGGCCACTCATCAAAGTGACATAAGGTACTGTTATGCAAATGTTAGGAGTCATAAGGAGGAGAAATCCCACAATCAATTCATGAAATATGCTTATACAACTGATTTTATGAAATGTTCCTATACAATATATTTTATAAAACTGAATGAAATTTTGGATTTTGAATATGAGCCTTCTTACAACTTAAAATGTCCTTGTTAACTCAGTTCTTTGAAATTAATTCGGCTTCTGAGTTTTGAAATATGAAATTTGCCATGAAATATAATGAAAACTTGAAATGTCTCTTCCCTGGTATGAAATGGCGTGGAGTCAGCTCATGATGTGTAAAACCTAACATATTATTCCTCAAATCTATTTCTTGATCTCGTGAAATTTGATTATTACTTAACACTTTATTCTCTTGGCATTTACTTATAGTTGTTGTATGTTGATCCAATGTTGTTCTATGTTGTATGCTCATTGTTATTACTGTCTATGCATCTTGATCATTATCTCATTAAATCATTCAGACTTACCCTTCTTATACTATTTTTTTCTACTTTTTGCCCTAGATTGAGGATTATAAGGTATCATGAAGTTGTGCCACACGGTGTATAATATATGTAGTGTTATCAAGACATCTATAAATTATAAGAATATGATATGTATGTTTGTTTGAGATGTAATAGTGTATTTGATAGTAAACTGATGTTTGATATAAGTCTTTGAGTGATTGTAAATATTTATGGAAACTTAGGTTTGGCTTACAGTTTATAGCATGACTAGTTGACATAAATATTTTTAATTGATTATGATATTGCTTAGCAATTGAGTTGTTATGAAACTATTTGAAATGAAAATTTGGGGATATCTTATTTTGCATTTAGAATTGTTTTTCTAAAATTCAATCGGGATAGCATCTCAAACGGGAGCAGGCGCATCCTGCAGGGGGTATTAGTGCGGTGCATCCTACGATTTAAATGTTTAGTATATTTTGGCCTATATTATATTTGTCCTTAATAAAATAATAAAAAAATTTGAGTTTTTTAATTTTTGCAAAGTGTCATAATTATTGTTAGCTATTAGTGCAATTAAAAAGTCAGTGATGCAATAATTATGTTATAATTGCGACATAAACTTGTAACGACTCCACTTGGTTATCAATGTCTAAAACCATAAGGTTGATTGAAACAAATCTCTCTCTCTCTCTCTCTAGTGGGTGAGAGATTTGTTAGAAAATGATGGCATAATTAAAGTTGATTAAGGTACAAGTCACTCTCTCATCATTGGGTGAACTATACTCAACAAGTTATAATTATATTACATATATCCTTTCTTAAATAAATTTATTATTGCAAATATTTTTTATAAATAAAAAATATATTATGATAAAATTAAGTTCAAATCCTCATAACTGTAATGCATGAATACGAACATGACAATATGAACACAACATTATATGAATATAGGACACGCCAAATTTTAAAATTTTAAGAAACAATATTGCACCGATATATATAATTATATATACATACAAATAATTATTTATTAATTACATTGGTATATGTAATATAAAATATATATCAAAGTAAAGTGAAAAATATCAAACATTAAATATTAAAATAGTATATTTCAAATTCTAATAAATGATGAATTCCTAAGTAGGAATAAGTATTAGACTTCATGTAAATTAATACAATGAAAATTTTCAATACAAAAAATATAATATTAGACAATAGAATAAGTCATAATGTGAAAATTTAACTAATGATATACATTAGATGAAAATAACTTTTATTTTATTGCTAATGATATTTTTATGTGGTAATAATTTTTGTTTTGTTATCGTATGACTTAATAATAGCAAAAACTAATGGTTTAAGTTGTTAATACTATGTGTAATTACAATAAAATTGTCTTTATGATTTTTAAAAATATGTATATTTATCACAAAAGATATGTAACTAATTACCAACTATGACAATTTAAATACAATTTTTGTACTATTAAACTTATAAAAATTATTGTTATGATAGAATAAAATTTTTTGTTACCTAATATATATAATTAGTGCCAACTTTTCAATTATCACTTTCTATTTTGTTGCAATTTTTCATTTTCCCCCCCTTGTAGTGTATTTAATCATCCAAATTTGTTAGAATATATTGATAATCGTGAGTTTTTTTCACTAACTTCATTTGTGATTTGAAAAATTTTATTTTATTATCATTTACTAGTCCTTAAATTTTATAAAGTTGAAAAAAAAAAGGTCCTTCTATGCCTTGACTGTATTGTATATGCTCTTTAACTGCGTCAGATACTGTGTTGAATTTAATTTTTTTTATTTTAATTGTCGTGTACTTTATTATATGTCTATGCATTATATGGAGTGATTTTACGAAGTGCACGTACATTACAGGCCCATAGACTCGAGGCTCAATTTTGGTATTTGAACTAAACCTTAGTAACATTACGCCATATCTGTTAGCCACAAAAAATGCTAACTGAACTTCTCTATAGCCATTAAAAGAAGAGGGATGGTTGGATCAGAGTAAGAATGGAATAAATAGCAGTAGATTGAAGACATGACTTAACACATGAAGAACAAGTGAATTTTTGTCGGTAATTTCTCTCTTTAATATTCGTCTTTCGCACCCAAAAACCCAGTTAAAAATAACCCGAGCCACTCGTCCGCAAGAGAAGTATTGACCGATCCATACAAAAGAGATCCGATCCTGACAAGAAGAAAATCCCTTCAACGCATATCAATTTTAATCTCAAATTTTAGCAAAACAATTTAGATTGACAGAAACTGAAAGTAAACGCATGATTTTCATTACTCAACAATGTCCATTGAATCAAGAAAATGAAATAACAATGGTACCAATGATCCCAAAATTGATTAAAAAAAAATGGAACCTTCAATCTCATACCCAACAAAATCCACCCATTCAGGTGGTCAACTCCATGATGGCACTCACAATATCTCCATTGTGGGTCTTGAGAGCCTTAACCGCCTTGCTCCTGGACACCCCAGCCTGCGTCATGACCAAATCAATGTCCCGAGGCTCAACACCACTCTCATCAACCTCCTCCTCCTCCTCATCAGCTGGCCCAGATGCAGCCGTGGCTATTGCTTCTGATTTCCCCACCACAGAACCCATGTTTGGCATCCTGAACTGCTAAGCAGCTTGTGTTTGCAGCTGAGAGCTCAAATCCTCAATTTTGGCCTCACCAAAAATGACACAAGTCTCGGAATTGGGGCTCTTGAAGACATCTGGTTTTGAGATGAAGAATAATATCTGCAAGATCATGGCTTGATGAAAATTGAATCATAAAACATAAACAGAAAGTCTTCAAGAAATGAACAAAAATATGATTTACGTTTTTGGTTCTCTTAATTGTGACCCGACTAACACCTGTCACAGGTTTCATTCCTAGTTTCAACATGGCCTTACGGCCCTTCTTCTCACTTCTGCTCTGCTTAGAACTGCCATTTGCACCTGCCCGATTTTCCAATAAGGCAACAATGTCAAGTGTCAAGCACACAATATAAGCCACCACACTTTTAAGACAGACAAAATGTAAAAGGATTTTGACCAGAATGCCAACAACAAAAGTATCCATCCATAAACTAGTTGGAATTAACCATTTATGGACACTAGGAAGCATAATTGTTGGAATACAAGGAAGATCAAAAAGAAAAAATCTATTACAAGACCGTCAGATGGCATGTGCTTAGAAACATTAGCCAATATTAGTTAAAACCATTTCATGTCGACAAATAATTATTGAAACCCAACTTTACCATAGAAACTTTTCCTCGCCTCTGCAAGGGAAATAAAATAGAAAACAATCTGCAATGCATAACAATAATTTATTTTTTTACCTATCAAAAAAACAATAATTAATTTTTGCATATAGAGATTCAACTACAGAGAGACTCTACACTAAAATTGTCGTTAACCTGAAGCAAATGGGTGTTAGATTAAGAGAAACAAACTCCAATCTTACAAGATATTATGCTTCCAAACAAGACCAATTTTCTCATTATGCCAACCACACCAAAGGTTTCCATTTACCAGATTAGCATTCAACAACCAAGAAAAAAAACCCACATTACATA
>JACGDI010003514.1:293842-304338 GCA_014898725.1 Jacaranda copaia | reverse complement strand
AGTTTGTGAGCTTATATTTTTTTTAAAAAAATAACAAAATATATTAATTTTAAAATTTTTTATAAAATAATTTAATTTTTTGAGTTTGGGCTCGAGCTCAAGCTTGAACTTGAACTTATAATTTGTTAATGAGTTTGAGTAAAACAAAATTGAGCTGAGCTCGAGTTTCAATTTTCTTTGCTTGTGGAGCTCGAGGCTAAAAAAATGATCAAAGTCTTAGCTCGACTCATTTGCATTCATAATCATAGCATTCTTATGTAGAAAGTTTCTGAGATATATCAAGGATTTGAGGTAAGGATGACAATGGAGAGGGTTGGGGAGGGGATTACTGGTCCTCGTCTCCATCCTCATTTCCCACATCAACCTCCATCCCCATCTCCATATCTAACGGGGAGGAGTACTTTGTACTCAAATGTGGAGACTTTTGCAGATATTCCCCATCCCCATTTGTCATTTCAATTTTTAAAATATATTAAATAAAAATCATAATTAATTCAAAAGTCTACAATTATAAATTCACTTAAATTAAATACAATCTAGGGTCACCAAAAGTAAAATAGAATTAAGACAATTAAATATAATTCAAACCATACAGTGTTGCATCAAATTTTGTTGCTGTATTTATTCTTCAATTCTCCACATTATTAAATTAAATCGAACTAGTTTAAATCAACCATCAAACAGTTGGCTATTGTGGCACATGAAAGGTTTTTCGCCTTATTTTCTTTTTTAGCTTGGCGGGTAATGGCCCTTTACCGAGTTGATTAGGTTTTAAAAAATTCTCTTCAATTATAATAGAATAGGCATGTATTTTATCATTTTTAAATCTTAAACTTGTGTTATTTTAGTTAGTATATATGATTTTAAATTACATATATTTAGATAAATTATTTAAAATTACACACAATAATTATCAAAATCCAATAAGAAAAAAAATTACAAATAAGACTTTGTTATAAAAATATATATTATTTGTGTTGTTACTGATTACAAATTATATTGAAATTTAACATTATACTTATTACATTATTTTGGTTTAAAGTAAATAATTCACACATCATTATTTTGATAAAATAAAATAAAATAAAATATTAAGAATTAAATAGTTATTTAGTGTAAATTGTAAAATTAATTAAATCAACATAATTATATATATATACATGCACATATTTATGAATTATGCAAGTGGAGGCGGAGGTGGAGATTCTCCATACCCAATGTCCAATCAAAGATTGGGCATCTTTTAGGCGGGTTTGGATGGAGAAAGAGTTATACCATATCTGTTTCTACCTTATCATTGTCAAAACGCATATTCCACATACCCAATTAACAACCAAAATCCTCGAACCCATCGGATCGAAGCAGGTGGATACCCTCCAATTGCCATCCCTAATTTGAGGGTTTTAAATTTGTGACAATACTAGTGGAGAAACTAAAACAATCTTTAATATGATCATCTGCAAATACCCCTCAATTAAGAGCATTAGTTAATTGATTTACAACACATTATCCATGAAGAGTTATATTTTTTTAAATATATTACTAATCGAGATATATAATTTATCGACAGTTAATCTTTTACAAATATTTTATCTTCCCTTTTCACTTACTAAACACCAACTTTTAGTAACTCTTTCAGAACTTGATTGAAAGAACGATTAATTTTGGGATGAATGTCATGTGGGAGCTCTTTGCCTTGGAGGGCTAGCTGGTAATCATGGTTTTAGGGTATAGTCCAAGTGGGAGGGAGAGGAAAACGGAAAATTTGGAAGCATTGGCGAGGGGATTTAAAGAATTCCACAACGTTTGTTGGGCTCATGGGGTTCTACAAATAACTAAGATAGGGCTTTCCAAATATGACCCTATCAATTTAATTTGGGTTGGAATTCAAGATTCATGCTTCTAGTTTGGTCAAATCTTAATTGTAAGGGAATAGTAATTTTGTTAATGGGTGATGCTTAGAAGGTTATCTTGGTGGAATTGTTTATAATAAATATAAAATAGCAGTGATGCGAAAGGATTTGATCAATTTGAAGGGTCAAAAGAGCAGTTATTTTAGTGGAATTGTTTATAGTAAATATGAAACAAATACGATGTGAAAGGATTTGATCAATCTAAAGGCATAAAAGAATAATTATTTTGGTGGAATTATTTATAGTAAATATGGAATAGATATGATACGAAATGATTTAATCAATCTAAAGAGAC
The DNA here is from genome assembly GCA_014898725.1 of Jacaranda copaia. Taxonomy (NCBI): domain Eukaryota; kingdom Viridiplantae; phylum Streptophyta; class Magnoliopsida; order Lamiales; family Bignoniaceae; genus Jacaranda; species Jacaranda copaia. The sequence goes on along the minus strand of JACGDI010003514.1, from coordinate 302,130 downwards.
AAAAGAGTAGGTACTGCAGTGGAATTGTTTATAATAAAGAGACAAAACACAAATATTAATATATATAGACATTAACTTGCAAAATTTACCAAAAAAACCATAGACTATGTGTAGTTGTATGGTTACGTGGGACTTCTGTAATTATTACTGAAGTAGAAGGCCGCGCAAGGCGCGTGTCATGCCCGTGTTTCTTTACATTTTTAAGAGCTTTTTTCACGATTACTTAAATTTTTGGCCCATTTCTTGATAAGAACATTATTTATTTTTATTTTTAAGGCTTTTCAATTAAATTACAAATTAAAACGCCGATTTCTAAACCTATAGATGTTTAAATAATTCTAATCCATATTATATTACACACGCATATATAATCAATGTTTGGTAAATTATAATTAATAAACTAAGAAAAGTAATTTTCTTTGTGTCCGCATAATATATATTGAAATAACATGATAGAAAGAAATTATGATACCCACATCAAATTAAATAATAGTTTGATAGTTGAGAACAGAGGATTAATAGTTAGAAGACCCATGCACTATCATTTTTTTTGAATAAATGAAAATATTCTTCTTCTTCTTCTTCTTCTTCTTTTTATTATTATTATTATTATTATTATCATATAAAAGTTATTCTTTCGAAAACATTAAAATCAATCATATTACAAATTATTCCATTTTTTTCCTTAATGGAAAACATAAATCAAATATATTTTCATTTCCACCATTGAAAAATCAACATTTTCATACTATCAATTCAAATATATTTTTACTTTTACACGAAATTGTGATAACAATGTTTTACCTTCTAGATATGCATGCTACTTGAAAGTATGAAGATAACATTGAAAATATAAATGAATGGACTCTCTCAATTTAAATAATTATTGAAGATAACGACCAATTGTTAAATAAAATAAATAGATCAATAAAATATTTCTAAATCAAATGAACACCAATTTATTTATTCTCAACCCTTCCTTCTCTTCCTTTCCATTTTCTCTTCACATTTTCACTTGAAAGGCTCAGCTTAAAAGCTTTATCAATAATCTTTACAGTTTATACAACCAAATGGGTTCAACCACTGAAAACATCTCAAATATCACTTCTTCAATGGATAATCAGTCCGAGGAAGAGGCCTGCTTATTCGCCATGCAGCTAGTTTCTGGCGCAGTGCTCCAAATGGTGCTTAAATCCGCCATAGAGTTAGATCTTCTCGAACTTATTAAAAAGGCTGGCCCAGGAGCTTCTGCTTCTGCTTCTGAACTTGCTGCTCAGCTTCCGACGAACAATCCTAACGCAGCCAGCGTGATAGACAGAATCCTCCGTCTCCTGACCGCGCATTCCGTTCTCAATTGCAGCCTGAAAACACTGCCCGGCAGAGGCGTTGAGCGGCGCTACTCCCTGGCGCCGGTGTGCAAGTTCTTGACTAGAAATGAAGACGGAGTTTCCGTGGCCCCTTTTGCAATCCTGGTTCAAGACAGGGTCTCGATGGAGCCCTGGTAAGTGATAAACATGTAATTAGGGTTGTACTTAAACTAACGATCTCTCTCTTTCTCTCTCCCCCTACCTACATACAGGTACGCAGAAATTTGTTAGGTTAAAACTCTTTATAGCCCCACACTTAATGAATGAAACTAATGATAGGGGCTCGAAACCACTTCTTTAAATTCAATGCTTATAAGTTAATATTATTTTAATAACTTTTTATATTACAATATAATATATTTATGTGTATATAAATTTATAACGGCTTGTAATTTTGATGAGTTTATTTAGAATTAACTACAATGTTTACAACGATTTACTATTATAATATATAAATTTAGACTGTTGAATTGTATATTATTTTATTAAATTAAAAATTTTGAATTTGAATTTGTAGTGATCTCAAAATTCATTTGAGCTTAAGTAAGTCGACTAAGTTCAAACTAAAAAAGTATATATGCCTAACTTGAGTTTAATATATATGATTTGAGCTCAAGATTGAAATTCTTTTCCCAACTTAGTTGATTAACTCAATTTAATTATACCTACGCACCTAGGATTTTTTATGGTTATTTCATTACATCTATTGATCTAAATATACATAATGATCATAGGTATCATCTAAAAGATGCAATTTTAGAGGGAGGAAGTCCATTCAATAGGACCTATGGAATGAGTACATTTGAATATTTAGCTACGGATATGAGATTCAATCAGATTTTTAACCAAGCTATGTATGAATCATCCATCATCTTTACGACAAGAATTCTTGAAATATATAAAGGATTTGAGGGTCTCAAATCCCTAGTGGATGTTGGTGGTGGAATTGGAGCAACACTTAAAAGGATCATTTCTAAATATCCATCTATTAAGGGCATTAATTTTGACTTACCCCATGTTATTCAAGATGCTCCATCCTATCCAGGTACGTATATATTCTATATACTTTCCTCCTTTAAACAAATTTATTGAGTGCAAATTAAGTAGCCTATAGCCCCTTATTGATCTGCAACTCTGTACTCTAATGATTTTTTATTTTTCATTTTATATAATAAATAAACATTGAGTACATAAAATATTTTTTAAAGGGAAAATTTAATTAAACTTCCCTTTAAAATATGAAAATGGTGGTTTGCTTTTCTATAAAGAAAAAAAAGGTCATAAAATCATTATGTGTTTTTGAAAATGCAGCGAAAACCCCCCTTGAGGCTATAAGTGAAGTGCATGCATTGTTTCATGAGAGTTTTATGGGTTTTTTATATATAAAATGACTATCATGCCCTCATTATATCAATTCTTGAATTTTTTTGTTTAAATGAACGGCCCAAATGGAATAATACTTAATATTTATAAAAAATATATAAAAAAATATTTATACATTTATATGCATATATGTACAACATATTATATATATATATTATAATATATTTATCAATGTTATATAATATATATTATGATAATATAGTATTATATAATATATAATATATCACACACACACATTATATATATATATATATATTTTGCTGCCATGGCAACTTATGCAAACTGGCCAGATCTAGCCAAATTCTTTCAGCGGCTGGTGCGACCGATAGCCAACGTGTATTAGTACTGTAAAAAAATAATTTTTTAATATATTTATATATACACATTATATATATAAGATATCACCATATATATATATATATCCACCAATCACCATTCCAACTCATCCTAAATTTTTGTGGTTGTCCATGGTGGTCATGGTCATCATCGGTGGATGGTGTGTATTGATATATATTACAATTTTTTTGATATTTATATATATACCTTATATTGATATATAAATACTTTTATACATATTTATATGGGATAGTCCAATAGGCTCAACCCAACAAGTTTTCCACTGGTTAGGTCCCTATGCCTACTTAATATGCACGACCTAACATTGCTCTCAGAGCTAGTTAGGCTGAAATCACTCGACTACAGTCATCTGGTATAGCAGATAGCCTTCGACCACATTGAACGAGAGGCTTCAAACTGCTTCATTCGTGCAACCATCCCTCTGGTCGACCTCTTTATCTGTTCGGTGGTTGTTAACCAGAGTGCTCACTCAAGCGTTGACTAATATCCTTACCGCATTTAATGTTCTGACAAGCAGTATACCTCTACATTAATGACGTGTGCCACCCGGCATAGTCCCTGTCACTAACTCTGCCACCAATCTTCCATCAACTTTGGCAGGGAGGCGCCTGCCCAAAGTACCGTTCATCCCAAAAACTAAAAGATGATGTCACATGAAATAGTACCCAAATTGAAAATGATCAATAACACCCAATCAAGGACAAGAGCATTCGACACTTGATAGGGACATATTAGATATACAATCCACCAGGAGAAGGCTATAAATAACTCACTGCCAGTTAGTCTACAAATAATGCCAAATACATTATAAGCTCCTAATATTCTGTTCGATTATCTTCTTTTAACTAGAACTAACTTGAGTATTGAAGTATTTTCATTGGGGACACCTTAGCTAGTTTGGTGTTTACTGTTGTTGCAAATCTCAGACCTTGAGGAAGGTTGCTATTGGATCATTCGACCTCCCTGATTAAATTAGCTCAAACACACCCCAATTCACTAAATACGACTTTCAACCTCATTATTTTAGTGCAATCTATGGGAACCTTGAGATTGCAATTGAAAAATGGTAAACATACGAAGCGCCACGTCTGAGAAAGAGGATAACAAGAGGTTCGCATCTCCACCTCCTCCTCCGCCTCAGCAAGGTTCACATGCTTTAGGCCCCAACACCCCCAGGAGCAAGTAGTAACATTGACCATGCCACAGCTCATGCAATTGATAAGTGAGCAAATCTCTGCTCAAATTCTTACCCAACTCTTCATTGCACTAAATAGGTACCCCATTTTGCCAGCCTCGGCTAGTAGTGCCACTCCGTAATTGCCTTCACTAGAAAAGAAGTCCCTTAGGGACAGCCGTGGTTGCCAAGAGTTCAGGCGGCCACCCACCAGATATGAGGCCAACCTCAGACGCCCCCAAGGAGAGAGGGGGTGATCGGAGCTAAGAGAGAAAATCACTGACTCTGTTGATCATCACGTTCGACCTAATCGAGCCCAACAACATGATCGAGTCAAACGTTCCAAATGTGACCACTATAAAGAAATGAAAGAATTTGTAGACCTCATGGCTTGACTTATTCAAGCCCCAAACGCAATAGGGTCGAGTGCGTGAGACTCAATTTTGATCAAAACGCCACCTAAGTTGATTGAGAGGAATGGGAAAAGCCTCCCATCAAGTTCAATACTTACATAGATAACTTGATGAGATCTTAAAGTGAAATACAGAGAGAGTGCCCAATTTTGAGGGCCCCCAAAGATCTCGTTGAGATAAAGGCTCCTCATTTATCTAGTAGATTATCGATGAGCACATCGCTGTTGCTGTAAAGGTCTCAATCGAACTACCCAGATATGACAGCTCAATCGATCCTAATGTGCACTTGATGCAGTTCAAGCATATGATACAACTGTATAGTCACAATGAGTATATCTATGCCAAAATGCTGGTGACCACTTTCCAGGGCATTGTGCACGATTTGTTTGTGAAACTAGAGCCCTCATCGATATACTCTTATGATTAGCTTTGCGATAAGTTTTTGCACTAGTTCATTGTCGGAGAAAGGCAAAACTCCCCCATGCCTACCTCCATACCATCAAGCAGAACGAGGGAGATTCTCTCCATGACTTCTTCACGAGGTTCAACATGGAGGTCCTCAAAATAGATAATCCCAAAATTGAGTTCCTGATCGATGTGTTGTTCCTAGGGTTCAGACATAAGGAATACACCAATGCATTAGTACGTGAATATCCCAGGTTGATGGAGGCATTGCTTGACCTAACAAAGAGGTACATGACCCAGAAGGAGATAAAAAAGCTTAAGTTTAGATCCTCTAAGGTCGATAAGAAGAAGAAGGAGAGAGATGACCAAAAACACAGAGAAATGGATCGATCTCCAATAAGATACTTCTACGACTACACCCCATTAAACATTTTGAGGAGAGAGGTCCTGTTTTCTATTCAACATGACAATATCCTCAAAAAATTGAGGAAGATGATGGAGAACAAAGTGATGAAAAAATAAAAAAAGTAGTGCGACTTCCACAAATAGAAGGGGCACAACACTTACAAATGCTTCAACCTCCAAGAAAAGATTGAGAGGCTCATTAGACAGGGCCATGTCAAGAAATATGTTGCAGTGGATGCACAGGTCGAAAGGGGTAAAATCGATCGGAATCTCTGTAGAGAAAGTCAGTTAGTCTAAGGAGAGAAGACAAAGAAAAGAAACCCATCCACAAAGATCGCCTGTCCCTTCTGGTAGTGATTGATATGATCGTGGGAGGTTCCACTAGGGGGGACTTAAAATCAGCCAGAAGGCAAACTCAGAAGAGGCTGGAGTCGACCAAAGCTTTGCCCGTTGAAATAATATTTCATTCATCGATGAGCACAAAGCCCATTTGCTTCACTGATAGCGACTTGGCCCACCTCAAGGAAAAGAATATTGACCACAAAGCTAATTGTCCTTTGGTAGTCTCTGTTGAGATTGCCAACTTTGAAGCGCGGAAGATCATGGTCGATAATGGTAGCTCGGCCAACATTATCTTTCTCTCTACCATCAAAAGAATGAACATGGGCTAGCTAAAGCTTGAACTTGTGTGAACCTCTCTGATCGGGTTTAGGGGGTTAAAAATTAGTTTAGAAGGATCTATCTACCTATCAACGTCATTCAGGGAGGTACCCAGAAGAAGGATTTTGATGGTCAATTATCTGGTGGTTGATGCCCCATTTGCTTATAATGTTATCATTGATCGACCAGCCTTGAATTATTTTTGTGCTATTGTGTTGATCTATCACATGAAAATTAAATTCTCGATCCCAGCAGGCACAGGCAAACTATTATGAAACATTAAAGAGGCTTGGAGGTGCTACAACATTTCGGTCGAGTCAAGCAAGCAAAAAACTCGACCACAATTGAAGACCTTAGGGGACACCTTTGTAGCAGAACTCGAGGAGACCTAAGCCAATAATAAGAGAAAGTTGGAGGATACCTAGGTGGAGCCCATTGGGAAATTTAAAACTATCAAGTTGGAACAAAGAAACCCTGACAAGATAACTCGCATTGGAATGGATATGGCCCTCCCTGGAGTGCCTTATGGTCGATTTCCTGAGAAAATATTGACGTCTTTGCTTGGAAAGCATTCGACCTCTAGGAAATCGACCCCAACGTGATCGTGTACCGCCTTAATATCGACCCCTCATACAAATTAATCAGACAAAAGATGAGGACGCTCAACGCCAAGATGACTTAGATCATGGAGGAGGAGGTCAAAAACTCCTAGATATAGGTTATATTATAGAAATTCAATATCTTTCCTGACTTTGTAATATTGTACTTGTCCCCAAAAATGAGGGATAGTGTCGTATGTGTAACGATTTTACCGATTTAAATAAAGCATGCCTTAAAAATCCTTACCCTCTACCTTAAATAAATTTATTAATAGACTCTACCACTGGTTGTGAGTTGTTGAGCATGATGGATGCATTTCAAAGCTACAATCAAATATTTATTTTCCCAAGAATAGGTATAAAACCTCTTTTATTGTTTCCAATGGGGTTTATTGCCTTTTAGTTATGCCTTTTAGATTGAAAAACATTGGAGCAACTTACCATAGGCTAGTCAACTTTATGTTTAAAAATGAAATTAACAAGTCGATGGAGGTGTACATCGACAACATAATTATCAAGATGAAAAAGGCTCAAGACCACTTGCTCGACTTCAATCATACTTTTGCAATTTTGAGAACATTTAGTCTAAAGCTAAATCCAAATGAGTGTACTTTTGGAGTTCGTGGGGGTAAATATTTGGGCTACATGGTTAGTCAGCGCGGCATTGAGGCCAATCTGCAGAAGATTTAGGCTTTTCCCAACATAGCTCCTCCTTGAATAGTCAGAGATGTACAGAGGTTGGTTGGGAGAAACATTACCTTAGGCAGATTCATCACAAGATTGGCAGACAAAAACTTACCCTTCTTCAAAATTCTCAAAAATGCCAATAAGTTTGGTTTCCAGTGGAATGAACAATATGATTAGTTGCTGGTCGAGTTGAAGCAGTACTTGTCTTCACCCTCTATGCTTGCAAAACTTAAACTAGGAGAGGTACTTTAAATATACTTAGCGGTCTCCGAAGTATCGATCAACTCGGTTTTGGTTTTGACTAGAGAGGATAGCCATCAACTAGTCTATTATTATAGTAAGTTACTCTAAGGACTGGAGCATAATTACTTGGAGATCAATAAATTTGCCTTAGCACTGGTTACCACGGCTTGAAAGCTACATCCATATTTTCAATCCCATGCCATCATAGTGTTGACCAACCAGTCGCTGAAACAAATATTGTCAAAGCCTGTCATATTTGGAAGGCTGACCAAATAAGCTATCAAGTTAGGAAAATTTGACATTACCTTTCAATCGAGAATAGCCATCAAAGCATAAGTTTTAGCCAACTTCCTCACCGAGCGAGTGGACCTACTAGAGAAAAATTACGAAGCCCCTTTTGTTTGGACTTTGCATGTCGATGGGTTGTCAACCATATTTGGAGGGGGAATAGGAATAGCTCTCCATTCACTAATAGCAGAAGAGTATGATTTTGCAATAAAACTTGACTATGCAGTCATTAATAATAAGGTAGAATATGAGGCCCTCCTTATTGGAATGAAGATGGTACTTGATGCTGCAGTGAGCGGAATGGTCC
>JACGDI010003514.1:279926-293742 GCA_014898725.1 Jacaranda copaia | reverse complement strand
AAATGGGGCCTGTTGGGCTATCCCATATCAGTACTCGACTGTGGTGTCGAGAACCTGGTTACAATTACAGACTTACAGTTGGTGGCCAAACATATTAATGGAAAATTTGAAGTCAAGGACTCGATAATGAGCCGGTACCTGACGAAGGTTAGATGGTTACAACAGTCATTTAAAAGATTCATCCTTAGTCAGGTACCTCAATCTGAGAATGAGCGGGCGGATGCTCTGTCAAAATTTGCAAGCTCAACCAGGGGCATGAGAATGACATTTTTGGTCATCGATAGGCTATCGATTAGACCATTCGAGGAGAATCTAGTAGTAAGCATTGAGAAGACAGTTCCTTCTTGGCAGGACCCAATCAAATTCTACTTGAGCTATGGCACAATCCCTAAAATTAGAAATGTGGCTTGATGCCTTCAAGGATAAACTGCCAACTTTGCGCGTAACGAGCACGATCAATTGTATAAGAGGTTGATCTCTGGACTCGACCAGGCTCTCAAAGTACTACAAGATATTTATGCAGGCATATGTGGCAACCACTCTGGGGGAAGATCTCTTGCCCACAAAATAATCAGGTAGGATACTTTTGACCAACATTGTTGAAGGACTCAGTGAATTTTACTTGGAAGTGTACTTCATGCCAAGTTTATTCAAACCTATCACATCAACCTACTACGCCCATGGTCAATGTCCAAATTTCTTGATTGTTTGACTAGTAGGGGATCGACATTTTGGGCTCACTGCCAAAGTCGACTGGTCAATAAAAATTTATAATTGTGGCGGTTAAATATTTTACCAAATGGGTTGAGGCTGAAGCTGTTCTGAAAATAACAAACATAGCCATCAAGAGTTTCATTTATAAGAACATCATCTACTGTTTTGGCCTACATAAGGTCCTTATTTCAGACAATGTGACTCAATTCCAGAGCAAGAGTACTAGAGGTTGGTGTAAAGCCTTAGGGATCACCCAACACTTTACTTCAGTAGGCAATCCCTAATCGAACAGCCAAATATAGGTAACAAATAGAACAATTCTTGACCATTTGAAGTCTAAGATTTAGGACATCAGCTCGAGCTAGGCAGATGACCTCTTAAGAGTCCTATGGGTATACAGGATAACTCTCCAAATAACTGCAGGTTATAGCCCTTACAGTTTAGTCTATAGGTTTGAGGCAATTCTCCCTTCCGAGCTTATTCAACACATGACTTGAGTCATTCATTCTCACCTACTTAGAAACACATTAGAAAGAAAGCTTAACCTGGAGACTATCGATGAGCACAAACAGAAAGCATACAACACCATGTATCACTACAGGTCGAGAATGGTCTAGAACTATAACAAATAGATCAAACCGCACCATTTTAAGGTCAGATATCTCATTCTCAAAAAGGTAGAAGTTTTCAAGAATGTTGGCAAGTTTAACCTGAAATAGGAAAACCCTTATACTGTTGTAAAGGTGTCAAAGCATAACGCGTACAGACTTGCTAATATGGATGGGGATGAACTCCCTCACTCGTGGAACGCCATCAACTTGAGAAAATTCTACATCTGACATTGTATTGCAATCCTTTTTATATTCTCTGATATGAATAAAGCTCCAGCAATACCACTACCATTTGCAAGCATTATCATAATCGTATATAGCATGCACCATCCTAAGTCGACCCCACAGTTGATGAATAAATAGCCCCTCGCTACCACTTAAGTTCTAAGTTGACCATGTAGTCAACAAATAAGCAGCCCCTCGCTGCCACCAAAGATTGAGGTCAACTCTATAGTCGACAGATAAGAAGCTTCATGCTACAACCAATATTGAAGTCGACCTTGTGGTTGACGAATAAGTAGCTTCATGCTACCACTTAAGTCTTGAGTCATTGTATACTGCCTAATCAAATTTTGAGTCCACTCTGCAGTTAACGTAAATGCAGCTTCACACTACTAAATTAAAATTGACCATGCCATCGACTTAAAATAGCTACTTGTTACAAACCCAAGGCTTTTCAGCCCAAACTAAATAATCAGCCAAGCAGTCGATCAACAAATCAATCATAAAATAATGAAAATTGACTACACAATTGTGACAAACAAATTGTTAAACACACTTTGGCAAAATAATGCGTTTCTTAACATAAAGCTAAATTAATGACAACGTTGTTAGATTTTCTTGACAATGGTCTTGATAACTAACTAGGTTGTCAACTATTCCCTATACTATCACGATAATAAAGTTGCATTCAACAAAAGATATGGAACTCATTTCATTTGACAACATAGATTTGAAAAGATCTTTCATTCATTGAAAAGTTCATTACAATTCTATTACGAAAAAAAAAGTAAGAAGAAGAAAAATAGTAGCAAGCTCCGAGATCAACTTTGGCTAGACCCAGCTTGGCACCCTCTGGCCAGTTTGAATCGGGCTTCAGCAGTGTAGACGCAAATGGCACAACGGCTTGGGCTGGTTGAGAAAGCCCCACAACGTCACTCATAAAGTTAGTCGAGCATAGCCATACTACGCCACGTTAACTTGTTCTTCCCTTAGCTAGACGGGAAGCTCCTCAGCAAAAGTGAATTCGTTTGCCAACTCCTCCAACCTTACATCAACCTTAGCCTTTTTTTTATTGTGCTTCAGTCATGGGCTCAGCAGGCACATTGGTCACGGTATCTTTCTCCCCAGCCCCATTAGCCCTGCCCTCCTTGAATTTGGGGTAAGGCTGTAGATTATCAATAAGAGCAGAGCTTATTCTACTCTTGTCATCAGGCCAAAAAGTATAGCCTAGGCACTTGAGCTACTTTACGGCCTTATTGAATGCATCTCGAGTATCATTAATAGACATAATCACGCTCGTATCCTAAAAGGCAAAGCTCAAGATGAACTACTCTACCATCTCTCGCCATATTGTAGGGAGCTGTTGAGTCAAAGCCTCTCATACCTCCTCGATTGCCTTGGCGCGACTCGCTGCTCGACCTAAGGAGTAGCTCACCTATAGGTCCAAGTGAGCCTTTTTAAGTATAGAGTCCATTCGATTCCTCTCCTTGACAACCTGAACAAGTTGTTGATCTTTGGAGTTCAGCTGCTCTTTGAGGTCAATAGCCTCTTTGGTCAGCTGGTCGACTCAGAGCTGGAAGACTTGACTTGCACCTTGAGGGTCTTCGCATCTTCTCTACTTTGTAGCTCCTCCCGATCAGCTAAGGCCAATTTTGATTGCCAGAAGAGGTTGTATCCTAGTTAGCCCACCTAAAACATAAGAGTATGAGTGTACAGTACAACTATTGAGAAGTAATTTGACAAGAAATAGTCGACTTCATACTTACCAAATTATAGTGATAAGCCAGAGCCCTGAGCGCTCCAACCTAACTCAAGTTCATCAATTTGCGCTGATCTGAGGAGAACAACCCTGTTATCATCCATTTGAGAACGTCACCACCTGTCATTCCCCTTTGAAGGATGGAGGTCAAATCGATTACCTCCATAGTGGGTTAGGCCCAAAATAGGGTGACTGTAATCGAGGAATTTAAAATAGTACCCCATCGCTGTACTTACCATACAAGTCATAACCTATTACCACCTTTTGCTTTCCCTTATTGCTGGCGGTCCTCTTAGGCACCGAGCTTTCCTATTCGATCATCTGCCTTTTGCCCCAACCCATGAGGCTACTTCATACACGCTCTTTTGGTTGAGCAGGTTAGGGCTTGCGCGCCTATTCAATTTGAGGCGCATTGGGAGCTATGGTCGATCGGGTCGAGACTAATGGCTCTGCTGTAGGGGCCTCTCATCGAGTAGCAGCTGCTGGATGACACTTTTCATTGTATAAGGCTCTAATTTGAGCTTCCACTCAACTTTTGGCCATCATTTCTTCTCGATCTGCCAATAAAGACAAAATAAAAGATATTAACATTGAGTAGAAAGAAAAAAAAAATCACAGTTAACACAATTGATGCAGATCTCTACCTAGTTGATTACTCACAGACAGGTCGAGCTAGATCGGTGATAGGCCAGCTAATGCTAGACACTTCTCTTCGGTCAAAACTGAGGCCTCCATATGGCCAAATTTAACTAGATCCTTGATAAAAGGTGTTAGACTAACTAGGTGTCTAGTTTCCTGACATTTCCATAGGCCTCCTCCACCATTCCCTTGCAATGTTAAAATCCCCTAACCCCTAAACATAAAAAAAGTATTTTTTCCATTCTTGGCCATACGAGGATGAAGGGGCTACTAGAAATTTTTTATGCAGGCATATTGTTAGATAGTAGAAGCCAGAATCTTTTGTATTACTTGACTTCTATGACATCAGTAAATGAAGCAAATTGAAAAAATTGACAAAGGACATTGGCTGGTCGGACAAATGCATAAACACAGCAAAGCTATATATAGTAGCGAGATAACTGGGATGGAGTTGGGTTATGCAGACCTTGAGGCCCACTAGGAGGTCGGCTATTGCTTGGGCTAGAGAAAATCTAAGGTCACACCTTAACCTCTCCTCGAACAACCATTATACATCTCCTAGGAGGTCGATGCATTCTATCCCGAGCCTTAGGTACCAAAAGCTCATATTCTTCAAGGATATGGTGCATCTCCCTAATTCACACTAGGTCGGCTGGGGATATCTTAGAGACTATTTCAGTATAGTAGTTTGGTGTGAATAGTCGACCTTGTAATGCAGGCGCCTCACTCGGGCCAGCCTCGCCCCCAGTTACTGCCCTTTCAGTGCTCAAGTTGCTCGAGCTCGAGCTGTCGCTGGATGAACTATTAGAACTATTTTCTCGAGTTGTTTCAAATGTACTTTCAACCCCAATTTCCCCCTAAAATGCTACACCATCAAACCTAGTATTTTCGCTATCTGAGGCACTAGACATCTTCACATAGAAAAATGAAAGAAAAGATCAAATAGGCCAAAGAACTTACAACAAATATCTACAAAACTCTAAGCACATGAAGGATTTAGAGAGCTTGGAAAGCAAGAACTCAACCAAAAATGATTTCAACAAAAGTGCAAATAGATGTCTCTATCCAACATATTTATAGGTATTTAGGCGTAAGAACCCAAGTAGCAGTAATAATTGCACCGCCGCCCCTTAGCGCTTTGTATTCTATGATATAATCAGTACATTAAATGCACGAAAACCGTTAGAAACCCTGGTCAAAAATTCAAAAACCCCAATCAAGAGGACAATACCTTGGTTGAATGTGCATAACTGCCATAAAACTGTCGTACCCGCCATAACCATCATTCAGTTATCTACTTTTTGCTCCTGCTCGTCGATAAGCTTGATTAGGATTGCGAGTGGGGAGGACTCATGATATGGGATAGCCCAACAGGCCCAATCCAACAAGTTTTCAACTGGTCAGGCCTCTAGGCCTATTTAACATGCACGGCTCAAATTCACTCTTGGAGCTAATTGGGTTGAAATTACTCGACCATAGTTGTTTAGTTGAGCAGATGGCCCTCAACCACACTGAACGAGAGGCTTCAAACCACTTCATCTATGCAACCATCCCTCTGGTTGATCTCCTTATCTGTTCAATGATTGTTGAGTAGAGTGCTCACTCTGGCATTAACTCATATCTTTGCCGCATTTAATGTTCTGACAAGTAGCATGCTTCCGCATTAATGGTGCATGCCACCCGACACAATCCTTGTCACCAACTCTGCCACCAACCCTACCACCAACTTTGGCAGGAAGGGGCCTGTCCAGAGTACTGTTCATCTTAAAAACTAGGAGATGACACCACCTAGAATAGTATCCAGATTGAAAATGATCAATAATACCTAGACAAGGACTAGAGTCTTCTACACTTAATAGGAGCATATTAGACATACAATCTACTTGGAGAAGGCTATAAATACCTTACTGTGAGTTAGTCTCCAAGTAATACCAAATATACTATAAGCTCTTAATATTCTGTTCGATTATCTTCTTTCGACCAGAACTAACTTGAGCGTCGGAGTGCTGTTGTCGGGGGCATCTCGACTAGTTTGACGTTTACTATTGTTGTAGATTTCAAACCTCGAGGAAGATTGTTGTTGGATCATTCAACCTCTATGGTCGAATTAGCCCAAACATACCCCAATTCACTAAATACAACTTTCAATCTGATCACATATATATTATCATATATATATATATATACATATCCACCAATCTCCACCACTGGCAACCTCCACCCAATAAAGCTTGCAATTGCAAAATAAAAGAAAAATGAAAAAAAAAGAATTGCCGCCATGGCTGGACTTGGCCAGATTTGGCTTTGAACAGTTTTCATATTGCCATCGCAATCAACTATGGCTGGTAGTTAGGGTATTTGGAAAGGGGAGGAGGGGGAGAGGGGGGAGTTATATTATATATATGTATGCATATAATTTTATATGTGTATGATTTTAAGTATGTATATGCATGTACATAATATTTTATAAATATAAAATTATTTTAGTTTTGATAATTTTATATATATGTATATATATAATTGTACAAATATTACATAGTATTTAATTTATTTAAATATATTATATATTTTATAAATATAAAATTATTTAGTTTAGATTAAAATAAAAAAGAAATATATATTTACATAAATGTATATAGATATGTTTTAAATAAAATTATATACATATATTTATGTATAATTTTTTATATGTATATAATTATGTATATGTATGTATATATAATTTTATAAATATTAAATTATGTTTAATTTATATAAATATGTTATGTATTTTATAAATATAAAATTATTTAAGTTAGATTAAATAAAAAAAAGAAAAATAAAAACATAAGGATATAAAATAATTTTATATATATATATATATATATATATATGAGAGTATTTTTGTCTATGCACTGTAAAATTCAACTCAAATAGACGGAGGGAGGCAGTGAGCCACAATTTAAAAATATAAGGTGGCATTTCAACTTTTTTTTATAATACAAGAAGGTAAACTGCCCATTTCACATTTCATAGGGGGGTAAAAAGATTTTAGCCCTTTTTCTAAGGGCTCATTTGCTTGCCATAACAAGATTGGATATGATTGATAAGTATATGCTTCATTATCTAGAAAATATCTCAATACTCTATTTCCTTCTTTGGATTACTAATTTGAATGTCCTAATTTTAATACAGTCAGTTGCTTGGATACTTATAATTATAAGTTATGATAAATATGAAATATCAATTTTATCCTTAATCTTATTTTAATAATTGAATTATCTTCATTGAAAAGGTTTAAACGTGAGTAAGTCCTTATTTGTAAACCTTTTTCTCAAATAGTTTATAATTTATTATTACTTAAAAAGGAGTTTATTTTTATTTTGAAAAAATAATTTACTTTCAAATTTTATAAAATTATTGATCTATTTTGCAAATTAAACTATTTTGTATTTAATATGTTCATGGATATTTGTTTGTAATTTTACAAAATAAATTCATATTAAACATAAATTTATATTTGAAAAGTATTATTTATTTTTTAATTTACAAAATAAAAAAAAAGTTTAGTTATGAAATCTTATTATCATGGAAGAAATAATTTGCGCACAAAAGATTTATATTTTTTAAATAAATATTGTATAAAAGAATCTTATAAAAATAAATTTAATTGCACAAATAATTTAGTATTTTAAAAAAAAAACTTAGTTCTAAATATCAAATTTAAGTGACATATACATATTTGTTAATTAAGTCTATATTTAGTTCATACGTAGGGATAATTTCATCCTTTGGTACGTTAATCTCGATATTTCTAATCCTACGATTATTAATCACACTAAGAGAGTGAGATACATAATCTCAATACTTTAAGATAAAGTAATGAGCTTTTCATTGAATATGAACTTTAATTGTGACAATCAAATAATTAATTACACTGAATCATACATCTATCCTACACAATCATGCCAAGCAAATGAGCCCTAAATAAATATATAATTTTTGATCACATACATTTAGCACACATGTATTCAGAAATGACAACTTAATAATATTTATTTTGACACATAAATGTTGGATTACTTGTGTAGGAGTGGAGCACATCAATGGCGACATGTTTGTTAGCATGCCAAAAGCCGATGCCATTTTTATGAAGGTGAGATTGATTTTTCATGTTTTCTCAAAGTGGGTTTTCATTTGTTTTCACTTTCTTAAAATAGAAAACTATCAATTTTTAAATTTTTATTGAAAATATAATTTATTTTTATTTTTAATTTCTTATAAATATAGTGTATTATTTTATTATCACACCAATCAAATTTAAATTTGATTTGATAAAAGTGCTCAATATCATTTCAAAATAATGAAAATATACTTATATTTTGAAAAAAAAAATATTTCTCAGCATAAAAAATATAAACTACCTAAATTTTCGGTAGGGAGTTTTTTTATTTTATTTACATACACATGCACACCAAGGATTAGTTGCTAGGGTTTGAACTCCAAACGTCACACATAAAAATATGAGAATAATATTATTGAGTTAATTAATCACTCGACAATAGAAGATCAACCTACTCTAATCATTATTTCTAGTCAAAATATCAAAATACAATTTATTTTCATTTCCAAAATTATAACTATCTTTTCCTTCCATTATATGTACCAATTATCGAATGTTTTCGGTAATAGACTAATGTGTTACCCTTTTTGTCCATTGTAGTGGACTTGTCATAATTGGAGTGATGCACATTGCCATAAACTCTTGAAGAATTGCTATGAGGCACTTCCAGAAAATGGGAAAGTAATTGTTGCAGAAAGTATTCTTCCAGGGGTGCCAAATAGTGGACTGGCTTCAAAGACGGCAGCCCAAGCTGATTTAATTATGTTGGTTTATCCAGATGGGAAAGAGAGGACAGAAAAGGAATTTGAGGTGTTGGCTAAACAGGCTGGCTTTAAACAACTCATCAAAGTCTGCTGTATTTTTAATATTTCGATCATGGAATTTCATAAATGAAAGGGTATATTTGTAATTCTACTGCTACCCGGGCATCTTGGTAAAGAGCTGGGCCCGGGCCTACTTCAAGTGGGAAGAAAGGAATTTGGGAAGAAAGTATATGAAAATAAATTCTGTCATGTTGTATTTTATTTTATTTCTTTCTTTTTGTGTGTGTGTGTGGGGGGTGGGGTGGGGTGGGGGGAGGTTGGGAATCTTGTTTCATGTAATTGGGTATAAAATGTAATATTTGTCCCCTCACATAATTTATTATTGTTTTTAATGATACAAAGGAAAGAAAATATGTTGTTGGCATTAATTGTGGTAAGAACATTTAATGAAAGAAAATATATTTTTAGCAGCTTTTAACTATTAAAAATCTTATGGCCTTGGTTACTATAATTCCAATGGTTCGGATATAAGTACTCCTAAATGATAGTTACAATATTAAATATAATTACATTATGATCAAAATTTAAAAGTAATGATATTTTAAGCGTATCATTAAAAAATACACTAATTAAGAGGGAATTGGTACTCTATTAACAATATAAATAGTTATAATTGCTTTGTTAGATCAAAAGCAGAGTGGACAATGGTTAGGCACTGTTTGAATTTGCAAGATAATGGAATGTGATTTGGAATTTTGTAAGTAACTCAGTATCTAACAAGATTTATTTTAAAAGAAAAAAATGAAATAGGAACAATTGCCTCAATTATAATAGATGGATTTTTGTGCCGAAGTAAGAAATAAGTTTCAAAAATTCTATATTTTATAGAGGGACGATGTATTATGGTACATTATATTTTGTGTTTGATTTAATTATTATGCATTACTAAAAATTTAATATAATTCATATTATTTTTCTTCTAAAAATTTGAATTTGAATTGAAATCAATGTTGGATTTGATTATTCAACTATTCAAACAATACAAACAGTTGAACGAAATAAACTCAACTAAAAAAAATTCATAATTCAAAATAAATATGAAATTCATTGAGTAGGAAAATATGTGTAACATAAAAAAAATCTAATATAATAATATTCCATACATTTCGTTGTCGCTCACCAACCCTCCCCCTTTTTCTATCATTTTCACCTTTTTTCTTTTCCTTATTTGGGCCCGAAACATTTTTGGTTAGAAAATACAAATTAAAAAATATTTAAAATATAAAACACAAATTTATATATTTCAACCCAAAAATTTAACTTTCTTTCAAATTCCATTACTAGACTCCGAGCAAAATAATCTTAACCAACGAAAAGACATTCTGAATTTTTTAAATTATGTTTTATCATGTATTTGATCACATATATATACATATCAAATGTATTTGAATTATAATTAATTATTTTTATAAAAAATATTTAATATACTTAATATTTATTTATAATATAAAATAAAATATGAAACTGATCGACTCAAAAAGAAAGGATCCAAACTGACAGAAAAGAGTAGCTATCTTGATGGAATAGTTTATAATTAATAAAGAGACAAAACATAAATATAAATTTTTATATCAAAAGAAACTTAAAGAAATCATTGATTATCTATAATTATATGTTAAGGTAAGGCTATTATAATTATTATGGTTATTGAAACAGTCAGGGCTGGCACATGGACTATATAAAAAACCGGACAGGATATGAGAATATTATGGCTTTCAATAGTGCGGATTCGAATTGAGTCAGTCTGAATTTAAATTTGAATTCGAAAGTTATATATCATATTTAAATTCGATTCAAAATTTTGTAGGATTTGTAATTAGTGTAACCATATCCAAATCCAGGTAAAAGTCAGATACCCATTAGATATCCAAAAAAATTCAAGTTTGAATACGCTCAAAATTATCATATATATTTTTTTTCTAAACATTTAGTAGAATCCAAATTTAAAACAATCATCCTTAAAAAAAAAATACACAACAGATTAATAAATAAATTTTCAAGTCTATTATCACTTAAAAGTAATAATAGATTTAAATAATCACATTTATTCACCAAATCATTGCATTTTAGCTTTCATTGCTGATAATAATACTTATTTGACATTATAAATGCATAATTATACTTGATTCTTCAATTAACTAATTATGGACTCAAAGTTTTATAAAAAAGAAAGTCATTTTGATCAAATTGAGATTTGCATTGCATTATTGCCATATTATAGCATTCGGCCCCTACTCATTATTTTTCTTGCATCATTTTCTATTATAAAAATAAAGAAAAAAGTTATGTAATTCTGATGTAAATAAGTTTAAAATTTAACAATTTATATGAAAAAATATTTGATTTGATGTATCGCATAGGAGTTCTTTACTCCATTCATCCAAATATCCATTTTGGCATTTTTATAGAACCCGTGTATACATATATATTATATATGTATAATACTAAATATATTTGAATTCATATTATTAAAAAATTAGATTAAGTCATATTCATATTCGTTTATTTATTTCGGATTATGAATTTTTTTAATATGATCAAATTCATCAAATTTTTTTATTGATTAAAGATTCTAAATAATCAAATCAAATTTAAATTAAATTCGAATTAAAATCCATTTCATTAACCGACCTAGAGAATATTTCCCATCACTCCATGTTGATTGCTGAGCCCAATTCTTTAAACAGATTAAACATCTAATCTATTTGCATTAATCTATGCCATTTTGGAAATATTTCTTTTTATGTAATTTTCACTTATTTATTTTAAATTGGGAGTAGTTCAATTATTTTAATTTTTATTTATATTAAAGTGAGAGTTCAATTAATTTAACTTATAACTCTATTCATATGTGACAAATAACAAATTAATCAAAATGAGAAACCAAATTGCACACTAGTGAATTGATTGGATGAAGAATTTGTGATGGGTTGAGTTTGGGTTGATTTGGCTGAAGAATTTGCATAAGGCGCTTGTCTGACTCTTAAAATTTTGAACTTCTTTGTTTATATTTTTAAAAGGTGTTGTTTTATTTTAAGGTTAAATTCATTTTACCTGCTTATATTATAGACTACATGTCAAACACCTCTTTATATTGCCAAAATCTTCAAATACTCCCTTCAAAGTCATTTATCATTAGTAAAATAGCTGTAGTGTTAAAACTCTATGACAAATTACTGATTTAACTTCAAAAAATAATTAAATAACATAAAAATCTGGAATACATGATATTTTTTTCCTATGTAAACAAATATATCTTTGGCATAAAGAAAAATATGATTGGAAAGGAGCAAGTATATTCAACTTACTTTTCTTCTCACTCATTAAAAAAGCAACCTAAAATATCATCCCAAAATTTTAAAAATGATCCAATAGAAATTTAGTGTTGAATACTAAAAGATATAGTGCCTATCTATGGGTGAATAAGTTAATTAATTTTTGACAAGTTGTTTGAAGTTAATCAATTAGTATATCTTAACCTTGAAACTATAGAATTTTGGGATTTTTCAATTTACTTATTCAATTAGAATTTTACAAAGTAATGATAAATTATAAGTAAAATATAACAAAATTTTATGTATTATTATGATTTTTTATATCCTAAAATGAATGCAAATTTAAAAAATTTTAGATAAATAATTACGAAATAAAAATACATATAATGGTCTCATGTGTTTTTTCAACACAAGCAGCTTATGTTTTGTTGCTCTTGTATGTTCAATATTAGAATATAGTTGTTTAATGTTCTTTTAAAAAAATAAAATAATTTAATATTTTTGTTGGATTAGGAGTTAGACGATGTTTTAGGTCTTAAAATGAAAGTAACAAAATTGAAGTAAGAAACTTTAGCATTGTACAATTACTCACAAGGATATTTTGAAAAAACTAATAAAAATTTTTTAACTCTAGAATATTTGAAATCTAAAAATAATCTTGAAAATGTAAACATCGGACCGTTTGTATTCAATTAACAACCAAAGACAATAATTAATAGGATTAATGGCACTTCACTCCCTCAAATTTAATTGTTTTAGCACATTAACCATCCGAAGATAACTTAAAGCCACTTTGCTCCCTCAATTTAGAGTCATCAAAACACTTTGCTTCCAAATACAATTTTTGGCTGATCATGGGATTGGAAAAAAGTCTATTCTTGTTATTTTCACTTTTTCCCACTCTCTTAGCATATTTGTGTGATATTTTACGTAATGTATTGTATATATATATTTTATTAGAGGAATGACAAAGTTAATTATTGTAATTCTTCAAATGTTAGTTGAATAATCTTAGTATTACTATAATGAAGCATGAGCTTTATTATTTCCTGAAAATATCTTTTATAAAGTAAGACAAATTTGTTTTAGAGGAATAATAAGGTTAGTGATTTTGATTTTTTAATATGATTGGTTTAGCAATCTTACCAAACAACAAAATGAATTAATCTTTTGAAGATGTCATTTAAAGCACAACCACCATTCCTATTATATGAATGAAAAACAAAACATGCTTCTAATTAAAATATATATTCTAAAGCTTATTTAATTGTATTTCAATCAAAAATTAATTCCCTAAACAATAGAAGACGGCAAACAAGCTACCTGAAGGTAAGCAAAGAATAAGATCCCAGTGTCCTATTATTCTTGGTGGATGGACTTCTTTATTTTTGAACTATAAAATGTAGAAATGCCAAGAGTAATTAGGTTCCTTTTTTCTGAACAAGAAAAGGTGGCAAAAATGAAAATGGTAAGAATAGCCTTTTCTTCGGCCTCATGATTTGCCAAAAATTGTAATTTGGGGGGATAAAGTGCTCCACTAATTCTAAGTTGAGGGAGGTAAAGTAGCTTTGAGTTATCTTTGGGGAGTAATGTATCAAAAAAATTAAAATTTGGGGGTGAAGTGTCATTTATTCTAATTAATAATCAATTTTTTTCAAAAAAAAAAAAAA